>NDGM011176474.1:0-12869 GCA_002564305.1 Octomys mimax | reverse complement strand
TATTGAAACTGTCCTACCAGTTTGGTTTGAAACTGTCTCATTGGTATTTGTCTCTCAATAAAATTATGGAAAAAAATAATATTAAATAAAATAAAATAAAAAAAGATTTGGTTATTACAAACTTCTCAAAATAGATGCACCTTGACTCAGTACTCCTCAGTGAAAAAAACTGGACACACATGTGTAAACATAAGATTGTTACTCTGGTTTGAGAAACCAAAGATGTAAATTAAGGTGAAACTCTATAATAGGTATTGTGAAAAAGGAAGAAAATGTTTGAATGGAGAGGAAAACAAGTGATTTTAGAGGGAAAGTGGATAGAAGGGAAAATGAAAACAAAATGAGAAAAGAAGGAAAACATGGGAAAGAAACCTTGTAAATAAGGAGGAGAAAAGGGGTTGAAGGGAAGGGAGGGGAATAGGGAAAAACAGGGCGCATCATGCTTAGGCACACATCCTCTATGACGACTGTGATCTTTGTCTACATCTAAAATTTACCAATAAAATCTATTTTAAAAAATGAAGAACATGAATGTGTAAAAAAAAAAAAAAGTGAAAGAAATGGGAGAATAGGACTGGGAAGGAAAGTAGTAGACTGACCAGCACTCTGTGATAGTGCTTCAATTAGGCAGTAAGTCCACAGGTTTTGTTTCATTGTTACTTTTTTTTTAACCTGTCTTTCCCTTGTCTGTCTATCTGTCTATCTATCTATCTATCTATCTATCTATCTATCTATCTATCTAAACATCTATCTGTGTATCTATCATCTACCTGTATTCCAAACATATGTACATGCACTATATATATTTTTCTCACCTGTATCAAATATTAATTTTTAAAATACATTCACAGTGATCATTCAATGTTATTTGTCTACTTTGTTAGGCCTCAATACTGAGTGATTTGGGCAGATACTATACTAGAGGTTTCCATGAAGCTACTTTCCAGATAAAACTGGCATTTAAACCAACAGACTTTGCATAAAATGTTCTTCATTGGAGTGAGCTTCATCCAATCAACTGATAAGGAGAAACATGAAGAATGCCAGGACAAAGTGCAGGCTGTCAGCAGGCCATCTCCAGAGATCACCAGAGCTGCCCTTGGTCTCTGCCATGCCCGCTGACCCTGCAGATTGCTAACTTGCTGACCTCCAAACTGGTGTGAGACTATGTATAGATTTGTTCTGCTAAGCCTTCTCTTTGGGACACAGTGAGATCCCGGCTCCAGGAAGAGTCACCTAGCAGATTTTTTCATTTCCTTATAGAAGGAGACTTTGGCTGAGAAGTAGGAGGTCGAAGCGTCAAGTACAGTCTCCAAGGAAGTTGTGTGAGCGACCTATTTCCCACCTGTCCGGCGTGAGAGTTAATTGGTCTGGACTCTTGCAGTTGAGTTATAAAAATAGCTCAATGAGCTTAGACAAGAAGAGCAAATATATTGACGTTTTCTTACAACTAAACCTTCCCAGGAGTGGGCTGGCTTCAACATAGACTGATGCAGAAACTCACGTAGTGTCACCAGCCTTTACCTCTGCACTTCCAGCAAGAGAGCACATAGAACTCCCCAGGACTCTCAGGGGGGTGGCTGTTTCTTCTTCGTGCTACATGTAGACAACATGCTAGAAGCCGGTTTCATCCTAGATTATGGCTATGAAGACAGAATCATGATAAACTAGGGCTTCCCTTTTAAGCCTAACTTTGATGCCTAACTCCACCTATCAAATCACACAGATCCAGGGTAGCAAGAAGAATATTTTTCTCAATAAAAATATCATACAAGACAAGCCGGGGATATAGCTCAGGGAAACAGCACCTGCCTGGGAAGTGTGAGGTTCCAAGTTCGATTCCCATTCCCACCAGCACCACCCCCGCCCCCCACCTCCACCACCAAAAAGAAAGAAAATTGTCTGGGATATTATTATTAAAGACAGGAAGATTGGCAGTGCACAGGCCAAATGTATGTATATACTAGGACAATACAAAATTATATACTAAACAGTGCAATTTTAAAGCACACCAGATAGTTGACTCCAGCAGAAAAAGGCTTTCTCTTTAGAGACTAAGCATGAAATGACTAACATGATAGCTGCAGCAGAAAGGGCAGTAAGAGTGTATCATTCTTGGTTGGCAAACATCCATAATCACAGAAGTTTAGCACTAGATGAGCCTTCAGATTAGAGAGCATCGGGGGTCGGGGAGAGGGCTCAATAGAATAAGCGCTTCCCTGGCAAGCACAAAGGCCTGAGTTCAATCCCTGGTTNAAAAAAAAAAAAAAAAAAAAAAGATTAGAGAGCATCTGTGTAAAATATCGACTCAATGCCAATCAAAGGAGCAACTGGCAAACTTGGGGAACTGAGCGAAAAGCTTAGTGTTAATTTGTAAAGAACAAGAGAAAAAGGAAAGACAGACAAGGCAGTGGTACTGTGAAGATGTGACAATCCTGAGAAGTATTAGTTGGATGAACGCTTTTGAAAACTGCTATTTTCAACCTCAAATGTTAAGTACTCCTTAAGAAGCTTTTGGATTTATAATTCTTCTAAAGCCTGTCCACTTTAATGCTTTTTCAGTTTCCATTTAGTTAAGACTCATTTACAACAAAACTGTTTATTTTGTCAGTTAAGGTCATAACAAATCTAGCTTAATAGCACATACATCAGCATTTGTATAGCAGATAATTTATGCCCATGTTGCATTATTTTGCATTAAAAAGAAAAAAATTGTCAGATTCAACTCTCTTCCTGAAGCCAAAAAGTCAAATTTTCATGTTTTCATATACTAAACTTCTCTACCATATTTCTTACTGCTTTTATTTTAGCTCCTTGGAAAGAAGTTGCAGCATAGAATGATTGTTTTTTCATTTTTGTAAATTTTATTTTATTGTGTTAAGAACACTTTCATGAAGTCTTGCATCTTTGCAGATTTTTAAGTGTAAACTACATTATTGCTGGCTACAGTAGAACACAGTACAGATGACTTCTAGAACTTATTCATCTTGCTGATCTAAAACTTCAGGCCTGCTGATTAGCAACTCCTTGCTGCTACCTCAACCCAGGTGATGTCAATCAATATTTCATTCCAAGAGTATGAATGTGACTGTTTCACACAACCCCTCTGGTGAAATCGGCCACGATGTTTCACAGAAAGGCTGGCCTGTTTCAGTTAGCTTAATAGCTTTAAGATCCGTACATGTCATCAATATTGCAGAAATGTCTTCTTTTCTAAGGCAAATATTTATGCTCTAGAATATAGGCATCATCCTTATTCTTCTTACTCATTCATGTATCGCAGGTCATTTGGTTTGTTTCCACATTTGGGTTATTGTTGCTACAATTTAATCTTAAATGTCATGGGCTTGGTCCCAGTACCGGCAGTAGTGTTCAGAGCAGGAGCTTCAGGGGAATGACTGGATTGTGATATTGTGACCTCCTTTATAGATTAAATTAATGATGGACTCACAAGTTAATGAAAAGTGGTGGGATATGGAGAGAAGGGGCCACTTGGGGGAAGTTGGAACTCGGTATGCCCTAAAAGACAAACACTTGCCATAGTCCTCTCTCTGTCTCTGTCTCTGTCTCTGTCTCTGTCTCTGTCTCTCTAGCTCTGGCTCTGGTGCTCTCTGGCTCTGTCTCTCTCTTGCTCTCTCTCTCTCCTCCCTGATCAATCACCTCCAAGTTATCAGCTCTGTGCTCTCCACTATGGTATTTAGTCTCACCACAGACCCAAGCCACCTGGAACTTAAACCTCTGAGCCTATGAGCCAAGTAATCTCTCATCCTGTTTTGTTCTCTCATATATTTCATCATGGTAGCAGAGTCCACTGAAACAAGTATTAATAAGTGCTACACAAAGAAATGTTCTTGGAAATCATCATTTTCCTAGAAAATCTCCATCTCCTCCTAAAATACAAGAAGTATGTCTCATCTGTGTCAAGATGTGAAAGATGCCAGCCAGAAGCACCAGCTTTGCCATCACATTCATAACCCGAGTAGAGTTTTTGGAGATTACTACTTAATGCTCTATCATTTGGACAGCTGAAAAACAAAGTAGACCTTTGTCATTCCCAAAGGACAATGTCTGGAGACCATTTCAGATCATTGTTATACCACACATTTCATTTGACTTCCTCCGTAAACACTGTAATTACAAACTGGAACGCCTCGTGGTGCTATCACTTGGGAGATAATAGCAGGAATCAAGAATATCTCGTTGAAGTGACAGTGCCTGGAAATTGGCTACGCTCAGGCCCTGAGTTTATGATCCACAAGTCCCCATCTGCGTCACTAAGCATAGCGAATGTCATTGTGCTTCTCAACATGTTTTTTTTTATTTTAATGATTTCAAACTGTAGATCACAATAGAAGACACATCAGGCTATGATTTATCCTCTGCTCTAATTTACATGTCTCGCAGCTGCTTGCAATGTTTGCCTCCATTAAAAATAATAATACTGCTTTACAGATGCAGTTCAAATTTGTGCTGCATGTATGAGATATTCAAATTAAGCCTGGTGAGCATGGCTTATGGATTGTCACTTTGTCACTGCTGTGACATAACACCTGATACTCAGTATTAGAAGAAAAGGTTTATTTTGGCTCCCACGTCAAAGAGATTTTAGCCTATAACTAACTGACTCCAAGGCTGGGCAGCATGGCAGAGGGGCACAACAGAGGGAAGGCAGGCATGGTGTCAATGAGGGAGGAGAGAGACAGACAGACACAGAGAAACAGACAGAGAGACAGACAGACACAGACAGACACACAGATCAGGGAAAGAAGATAGACCCTTGCAGGAAGGAAGGCAGACCCTTCTAGTCCCCACCCGGTGGCCCACACTCTGACCAGGCTGACCTGTCCACCAGAATGTTAGGTGATGAGCTCATCATTGGCCTCATCTGCTGATGAGGATCAGGCCTCCATGACGCCATCACCTCCACAAAGCCTACGTACAATTGCATGAAGCTTTGGGGAGGGGCATCTAGGTATAAAGCCTAATGGGGTTAAAAGGCTTATTCTGGCACCAACATCTTGGATTTGCATTCCAGGTTCCACTAATAACTGCCAGTATAACCGTAAGCAAGTTTCTCAGGCCCACTGTGCCTCACCTATCACAATGAGGGTAGTGATAATGTTTCTACTCATCATCTAGGATTGTGGCGCTGATTAAACCAGTGCATGCACGTGGTCCCAAAGGGATGGCTCAGATATGTAGTGAGCAAGCTTGCGACTCCTCCTCCTGAACCCATATTATTTAGGTTTCCGTTAATGTTAAGGGGAATTAGAAGATTTTACTGATGTGTGGTTCAAATGCTCTCTTTACTGTGTCTGACACTATGGTGCCCTAGCTCTGAGTATGATCCAAACCTATGACTTACGCAAAATGAGTCCTTAACACAATATATCACTGTGCATCAAATCGTAAACACTGAGAGACAGTGAATCAATCCAGAATGGCAAAACTAACGAACAGACAAACAAGCTGTGAATTGAAATGACTACAGAGTATTCTCACCCTGTATCTTCAAGGCTCTAGTAAAAGACACCATAAAGATATTTGTTTGAGCCTATCTAATGTTTTAAATTTGACATAAGGGTAATATGTAGGGAAAAAAATAAAAGTTCAAAACCTAAAGTTGAAATACTTGAAAAATTGCAAAGCATGCCGGTGATTATCACCCATTCCAACAGCATACTTTATTATATTCGTAGAGACAAATGCATTTAACACACTGACAAGTTCAATTTCCCTACAGCTTTATTACCCAAATTACTTATAACCTGGGAAATGTCAAGTGCCAGGTCTTTCAAAGGGTAGGGAGCTCTTTTAAGCAAATCTGTGAAGTCAGAGGAAGAAGTTCTAGAGGTTTTTCTTGGCATTCTCTGATTGGCTCTCTCTAAAAATAAATTTTTAGGCTTTTCATTTCCATAAAGTTCATTCATTTGCCCATTTGGTCATTATTCATGGCTTAAGTAACCAAGATCTTGAAGTTCACGGTAAATATCTCATTGCCACCGGTTTGTCAAGAAAACAGCATGCATAATTCAATTGTAAACTTATGTGTATAATATCTGATTGTCTTATTAGGGAAAATATTCTTAATGGCTCAGGTATATGTTGAAAAAGGTATGTTAACTATAAAATAATGCAAGGCTAAACCTGAAACTGGATTTGTTCAAAAAGGTATTTTTCAAAATATAATGTGGTGCATGCCTGTGAAGGACTTTCATCTCACATGGATAGCCTTCCCATCTGGAGAAAGAGCAATGATTTTACTGCCTTAAATAATTGGAATGTTATGGCACCAATAAATCACCTACTATCACAGGCACAAAGTTTTTGATAAGTATATAATTTAGACTTTAAATATCTGAAGCCAAGTTCTGCTTTCTTAATTGACCTGGATGAACACTTTTGCAAATTATGCACATTGATACTGACACCATGTATTGTAACAATACTGCGCTAACCCACTTCAGGGCCTCAGAGCTGCACTTGTTGCTCAAGAATGCTTGCTTACCCCTTAAAGACAGCTTACTGCACAATGTAATCAATGTTACGAATATTATAGTTTAGCATTTATTTTGCAATGTTTAGTCCTCTTTATAAACTGTACACATAATTCCTAGATGAATTCAGAAAGTTAGAAGCATTTCAATTTAACTGCAGCTTATCTGGTTCATTATCTGGTTAATTCCCTTATGAAAATATACCAGTTCTCTTTACAAGGTGATCTAAACTTGTAACTAAGTTTACAGTTACCAAAACAACAATAATAAAAATCAGTGCCCAGGAAAGTGATGGAAATGTAATGCATCTAGTACAGATGAGAGAGAGACAGACAGACACAGAGAGAGAGAGAGACAGACAGACAGACAGAGAGAGAGAGAGAAACAGAGAGACAGAGAGAGAGAGAGAGAGAGAGAGAGAGCTCACTATGAAAGAGCCTTTCAGCACCTCAAACGTGTAGGGATTGAAAAAGAGTAAAATGCCTTTCTTACCATTGTACCAGTATCACTAGAACAAATACACTTTAAAATGTAGTGCGTTAACAGCCCATGTTGTTGTCCTTTTATTCTTTGTGTTAAAAAACCTGAAATTTTCCTTAAGGATAGTTCATTCAACATACAAAGGTGATGACCAACTGTATTCTGCCCCACTGCCTGGTGCATTACCCTGCTATACCTTTGTATCTAATCATCTATAGCATAGAGCATAGCATGACGCACTGAGATAACACTCGCTGCATGTTTATAGGGGATGCCCATGTTTGCATGTGGGAATAATGGGCTCCAGATTATCTAAAATCATTATCTAAAATCATTATTTCAAAATTTCCAGAGAGACACACATCTCTATCTCCTTATGTTACATGGAAGTTTACAAAATAGAATATTTTTTCCAAAATTAATAGTCATAGGAATTCTCAAAATATCAAACTTTCCGGTTTATTTATAAGTTAATTTTCTAGAGACAAATATACTATAGAGCTCCTGATACACACAGAATAAAAATAATATGAGTCAAAAGGCTGTGACAGAGTTGGAAAGCTGGCACTGCCTTTATCATTTAGCCTGAATTACACATATCTCCTTACTATATAGGAGAACAATTTTTTTTTTAATTTTAGGACAGGGCCTACACGGTCTCACTAAACACATAGACTTGTAGTGATTTGTCAGTGTTCAGCCTCCCAAGAGCTGGGATAATAGGTGGGCACCACCACGCCCAATTTCAATTGCATCCCAGTGCACCCCAGGGTCAGGGCCAGCAAGGCATGACAGGGGATAGAGCTCTCGGCCCCTGCAGCTGCCTAAACAGGTGCTTTAATCCACTGAGATTGGCTGGCTCCAGAGGGGAATAACTAATGGTAAGATCTTACATTGCAAGTATTCCTCAAAGATCAGCCTTGATCTATTCTTATAATATGGAAAGTTCCTGAAAACATTCTTTACCTTATTAATATATGAATTATCTCCAGAAAGTCAAAGTAGTCACAAACCTCCATCCATGAAAGTGTGTGTCTATGTGTATGTCTTAGAAAATGAACTAAATTTGCTTCTACCCATTTTTACCAAAAAGTTATGATTTTACTAACTTACATATTGAACTAAAACTCACATGTACATTATTTTGAAGCATCCAAACTTATTTGGCAGTGTTACATTGTGGACAAAAGTTTCAAAATCTGTGGACTTAGATTTCTCATACAAGTTACTTGCCTTTTCGTTAGAAATCTCCATATGAAAGGAAAATTTAGTTGGCCTCCACAATTGCCTACTCTTTTATATGGGATAATATGCTTATGCTTGCTGTGTGGGTTAACGCAGGTAGAAAGGAATTTGAAAAGTACCTACCAATACTACTGAATTAATAACTGTCATTATTTTATCCTATTAAAAAATGAGAAGGGGGCCAGGGAGATGGTTCAGTGGAATATGCACTTCCCTGACAAGCGCAAGGGCCTGAGTTCAATTCCCGGTTCCACAAAAAGAGAGAGAGAGAGAAAGAGAGAGAGAGAGAGAAAGAGAGAGAGAGATTAGAGATGTAAAAATATTTAATGCAAAAAAAAGTTTCTCATAAGAATGGCATTTTGTGAAGTTTGCCATCTATTCCAACTTTTTGCCCTTTAAAGCCATATATTTGCAGCCAGGGATATAGCTCAACAACACAGCACCTGCCTGGGCAAATGCAAGGTCCTGAGTACCCACAGAACAAAAATCATATATTGGCTCCACAAGTGTATTATTCTGCTTTTCTGTGGCAATTCTGCATAAAAAACAGTCCTTGTGCACCGATTGCTGGAGCCACTCTGCACATTGCTTCCTCACATGGCAGTGAGGGGCACGTGCTAGCTCTACTAAAGGTTGAGTTAGGTTAGAATGGTTCCGGTGTTTCCTCATTCCATAAAGCAAGATAAAAAGCCATGACTACCTTGTTCTTCTGAGTCATCTTGCAGAAGGCAGTTTTGGAGCTTTTCAAAGAATCTGCTTATGTTGTTGTGCCTGACTTCGGCTTGCCATCCACTGGACAAAACAAGTCACTGTGCAAGCGTAAAAGTAATAGATCAGAGAGACAGAAAACATAACTTTCTAAGACCACACTAGCATCCACAATCAGTTTCTTATTTCATGTTCTATTTCACTTTTAAGAAAATGAGACATCGGAACAGTCAAGACACCCTCCATCTCTTGGTGAACACCTAGTTTCCAGGGTCCGTATATATATGCATCCACCCACAGGCTCAATATGCAAGAACTCTTTCGCCAACAATATGCAAGAACTCGGGCAAAGCGTCCAATTTCTCAAAGCTTAGAGCTCCCCACCTATAAAATGGAAATGTTCTTAGCCAACTTTCATTGTCAGAACAAACCCCTGACACCACAGCTTAAAAGAGGAGAGGTTTCTTTGGGTTCACGGTGTCAGTGGATTCAGCTCGTGGTCTGCTGGTCCCACGGAGGACACACCGCAGCAGAAGGCCACGGTGAGGGAGAGGTCCTGTCCGCATGGTGTCTGGGCAACCTCGTAGCTGCATATTCAGTGACTAGCCATTTCAGCCCTGCAAACACCACTGCATTAACCCATTGATAAACTGGCACAAATGGAATAGTAATGATGACAGTATGGTGCTAAAAACATTAATGCATTGAAATGCACATAAGGGACAGGTCGGATAGCTCAGTGGGCTAAGTGCCTGCTTAGGCAAGCCCAGGGTCCAAGCTTCAATCCCCTGCACCACATGTTGTTCAGGCCCTGCCCCCAGGTGCCCTGAGCCTGCCACTGAGACCAGCTGTGGTAGTGCATGCCTGTAATCCCAGCCCTGGGGAGGCTGAAAACAGGAGGATCACTACAAGTCCAAGCTGCATAGTGAGAACCTATGCCAAATACATTTAAAAAAAGAAACTAAATGCTTTAAAAATGAAATGTACTTAGTATTTAGAAATTGTTTTTCTTATGAATATAGTTTTTGTTACATCCAAAGGATAGAAAACAGCATCAGTAGTTAAATTGAACATTTTGTCCAAAACATACATCTTGCAGAATCAGAAGAAAGCCAGATAGGAACTTCCAAGTCTCATCTTAAGAACAGTCTCAGGGTTTGCAGGAGTCAGCGGTGTAGGCACACAGTGTCTGCACACATGACTGCTTTCATCATAAAACACATTGTTTTTATAAATGAGTAGTCAAGCTGGGACAGCGCTCCCAAGGTTTCAAAACAACTTTCTTATCAATGGGAAAGGGAACATGTCAGGGACTCTCTCTTTAGTGCCTCTTTCCCAGTCACCACAGTCACCTCATCCTTCTTCATAAGCATCCTAATTTGCAGCTGAGCACATGGACTCTTAAAACATAAACTGAAGCCCATTATCCCTAAGTCCCTGATCCAAAAGACAGAGCTGGAGATGGAGATTATTATCCAAAAATGTGTTTAAAATGTGTGAATGATTTCAGTTTGTGGGCTCCTGCTAGCTGGCCTGATGATAAGATGGTCAGCACTCAGTCATCTTGCTTGTGAGTTAGACATCAGTGCTGAGGGAAACAGGAGCAGCGAGGTAGGAACAGCCTTACCATTGGGCATAAAGAAGCTTTAGCAGTCTTATCTTACTGTTTCTGCTTGTGTTTCAGGAGGGAGAAATACTGTCTGCCTGTGTGTCTGTCTGTGTCTGTCTGTGTGTCGATGTGTCTGTGTGTCTGTCTGTGTGTCTGTGTATCTATCTATCATCTATCTGTCTGTCTGTCTGTCTGTCTGTCTATCTACCTACCTACCTATATTTCTACATACCTATCTTTCTACCTACCTACCTACCTACTTACCTGCCTACCTATCTACCCTGTATTCTGCTTAAGCCACAGTGTGTGCCTAGGTGTACATTTGGAAGACAGGAAAAAGAACTTTTGCTTTGAGCAGATTAACTAAGCCCTAACCATATAGAACTGAAACCATCCTTAAGTTGATGAAATCCCAGCCCATTTCATCCAGAGGAGCCCTGGGCAACTGACCCTACCATAATATGCTCTGTAAAATGGCTGAGAGATGGAGCAAAAGCCTCCATCCACCATGGTGACTTCCAGGTGGGAAAATAAGATGTAGAATTGGAGTACAAACTGAGAAGTACAACTGGAGAAGTACAAACCGGAGTACAATGCTGAGGGCATTCATTCTTGGTACAAAATTGCTGAGCAGCATACTTTTTCTGTGATGTTGTTTTATGGTGCCTTTAGATGAATGTCATTCTTTCCCTCCAGAGCCCTTATATTTTTCAAATGTAGAAATCACAATTCCACTCAGCTGAACCTGTTTCTTGTTCTACAGATCTGTTGCCCTGCCCCACCCTATCTTTCCCGCAACGAAATGGATATAAATGAAAATGTAAAAACCCATCAGGGGTGTTTCCTCTTTCTGTCACAAGTGGAGGACTTTCTATCTCAAACCATGAGAAGAAAAACATTGGGTTTTGCTTTGTTTCTACTTGGTGTTAATACCGTGATTCTTTTTTAGGGCAATTTCCTTGAAAAATCTACATGAAAAACTTGAGAGTTGAACATTTTCATGAAGAGAACAGATGTGTATGTAATTTTCCTTGTTTGTTTTTCTCAGAAAATAGGAAAACTATTTGAATACACATGTCAGGGCATTGTAGCTGGACATTTATTTCTCTGCCCCACAGGCAAGACTCTAACTCCTAGAATGTCTCTATTGTTTCTAAAATATTCTTCTAAAATATGGTTAAAGGCTTCATAACTTTCTTGCACGAATACTGAACAGCAGTAGGTTAGGAGATAAAGAAGTGCATGTGCTTTGTCTAGAATGTTTTCCCCCAGACGTAGCGTTACTCATTTCCTGCCTCTTTTCATGTGCAGAAATTCACTTTCTCAGTGAGATCTCTCCTGATGACCACACTTAAAATTATAGCTCATCTTCTACCTACCTCCCAACTCCTATCAGCTGCTATTTGTATTTACCAAATGAAAACTTTTCTGATACACTTATTTATGCATCATTTTCATGGGCTACCTTCTCTTCTCTTTTCCATGCTAAAATGTAAAATTCACTAAAGCAAGTATATTTTGTTTGTTAATCTGCTTCCTAGAGCAGAGATTGGCACATATTAAGGTCAACATACATTTTCTGAGTGGAGAAAATAGAAATAAATTTCCTTCTTGCATTTCTCTAAACTATTTGCAAAAAAATGATTGTAAATTAGAGAATGTGTGTTGGCCCCCATTGCATTTAGAATTAGAAGGGTATATTTCAATTTAATAATTTTCTAAAATTTTTCTTTTCATTTTTGTTTTTTGGTTTGTTTTTTTTGTTTGTTTGTTTTTGTTTTTTTCTTGGTTTTTTTGTAATACCAGTGATTGAACTCAGGACCCTGTGCTTGCCAGGCAGATGCTTATTCTACTGAGATATCTCTCCTGCCCTAAAAATTTCTTTTAAAGAGAGTATAAAAATAATAGATAAGACATTAGAAATGATTCTTAATTTTATCTTAATTTTTTATTGTTTTTAATGTATTTAGTACAGGATCTACGGGGTCTTGCTAAACAGATTGGACTCATAGTGATCCTTCTGTTTTCAGTCTCCCAAGCCCTAGGAATACAGGAGCGTGCCACCACGCCCAATCTTATTTATCATCTCAGTATGCTCTGGGGTGGGGCCAGCATGGCATGCCAGGGATCAAACCCTAGTCTCTGCACCTGCCAAAGCAAGCACATTAGTCCACTGAGATATCTGGCTAGCCCTATGATATTTGTCTTTTTTTTTAAAAAAAAAAAAAAAGAACAAAATGAATGGTATTCAAAAGTGATTGTTATAGTGCACATTTCTGTTTTCAATGTAGTTGCTCAGATTACACATATTAGCATATAAATTGGTCAAA
>NDGM011176473.1:0-11975 GCA_002564305.1 Octomys mimax | reverse complement strand
AAAAAAAAAAAAAAAGAAAATAACCAACCAAACAAACAAAAAAACAGGAGTACATCATTGAACATGTTTATGTCTTGAGAAAGGAAAAGAAAAGTAGAAAATCAATTAAGCTAAGTAGGCCATATAGGCAGCACAGTTGGTGGAGAAAGAGTACCCAGACAGATGGACAGACAGACAGACAGATAGACAGAAGGCATATTCCTTGCAAATTCTTCAGAAAGCGACCGTCTTGAGAGGGCTAGGACACGTGGTAGGCGGCGCAGCTGCACATCCTTCCATGACAGCAGAAAGGCTGTAGCGTGAGCCATGCCATTCTAGGCCGGGCACTCAGAGACGCCTCCTTCTGGACTGGGCTGGCTAGGTCCTCTGTGAAACAATGGTGAGGCCTTCAGCTAGGGTGACTTCGTCCCCAAAAGAGATCCAAGGACTGAGAAAATATGGAGAAGAAAAGACTAGATGTTGGCGATGCAGGAAGAACGAAGATAGTAGAAAAGATGTTCATTACTAGGCACTCAGGGGAGCGGGGAAATCATTTAGGAAGGCCAGGAGTCTATAATGAGGAATTTTGGATTAAAATAAGAAAAAAGTTGAATATATTTCTCCTGATTCCCCAGAAGTAAGTCTATGATGGCTCAGATAAGGTGGGTTCAAAAGGCAAAACACTAAGAAATGTTATGTTTGGAGTGTACAAGACACACATTCTCTGATTAAGCAGAATTCTCTTTTCTAATTCTTGAGTATCTTAAAACACTCAAGAAATTCCCCAAGAAAACAAACCATAAAATAATGTTTGAATCAAACTTCAAAAATGAACCAAACTTCAAAAACTATTAACAAATATATTTATTGTGGCGGCTTTCTTCCTCACTAGACACATCGTGTTAGAAAGTAGGACTCCTTTCAGTTCCGGGTGGACCAGTAAGCAGGTAATAAAACTGTTTTCCCCTCATTGAGAGACCTAGGAAACACAGACTTTGCAAACATGGTATATTCTCTTTGCTCTATTGTTTTGTGTTCTATGAAATCAGAATTTCCTCTCAGTAAGTGTGATTCTGATTTTGGAAGAAAGTTAGAGGCACAGGCTTACAGACTTATTCAATCCAAGGGGCAGCGAGGCTGACCCAGCAGCGCTGCCATACACTGGAGACCTGTTCCTGGTGAGCATGACCCTTCACTGTTTTGTAAAGCACAAAAGCAGTCTCCAAAGCTATGATTTCTTCCATGTTTTGCCTTCCTCCAGTTCCACACAGAATATTTAACTCGGGTGCACACTCTTGTCTTTCTTGAAGGAGCACAGGAGAGCAAAGAGTAACCTGAACTCTTCTAGGGTAAGGCTGCTCCTGCGTGGCCAGGTCTAGCACTCCACCTCCAGGCCCTCACCCTGAGCTCTCTAGCTCTCGAGACAGAAGGGCGCTTCCTTGGAAGGATTTCTCTCTTCCCAATCTCCTAATTGTTTTGAGGGGATACTGCATCTTTGAATCTGCAGAATCATCTGTCGCTTCTTAAAATAATAGCTGGACAAATACTTTAATAGGAAAAAGACATTTCTTCTCCAGATGTCATCATTATGCTGATGATAGCTTATAGCTTATTGATAATTATGTACAAAATTTCTTGTCTTCTAAAAATGCACAGAAGCAGTAGGATAACTGCGTGAAGGTATCCCTCCTTTGAACTTTCGGCTCTCTGTTGTCAGCTATGCCTGCATGAAGCATGTTCAGCTATCTGGAATGTTGTCTAGACAGAGGAGTAACTGCTGCATTGTCCATCTGTGGTCCCGAGGGCTACGGCCCCTTTCCAGGGCATCTCCAACTGAGACAGCAGCGCCAGAGTCTACGCTAATCTCCCGGGACCCTTTAGTGCACAGTGCTGACCGATACCGATTTCTGTTGCTTCTCCTGGACTTTTCTCTTCTTCTGCTGCTGTTTGTCCTTGTTTTCTCGTTGTTCTGGGGTGTCTCTGCTGGATTCCAGACCTTTGTTATCGGGAATTGCTTCTTTACTGTCTTCTTTATTCAGTTTTTTTCTTTTCCTCTCTCTTCCTTTTTTTCCTAAAAGAAAAGGAGACTCCTTTAAATGTCATACTGAGTTGCATTCTATTTTAATATAGGTTTTTAAAGGTGACTTAAATTAATTTTATACTGTATACAGTACACATAGCTTTGCAATACTTTTTATTTATTTTTTTGTGGAACCGGGGATTGAACTCAGGCCCTTGCACTTGCCGGGGAAGCGCTTATTCCACTGAGCCATCTCCCCGGCCCTTGAAATACTTTTTAAATCAGTCTTTCAAGAGCTTTTGATTAAGTCCGTGTGATATCCTCAACAAAGCAAACATGAAACGAATGTTTGAGACGATGGAATGAAGCAAATAGTAATATCCTTATTTAGTCCTCAAGAGTCGTATCCTTGTAAACGTGGAATTTATTTTACATACTAACTCCTTATACATGATAGAAAGTTTTGAGTAGATTTCTTGCTATGTAGAAATTTATTAATATGTATATTTTGTCTGACTTATATTTAGGAAATCATTTTTATTAAAAATTTCCTGGGCCAGGGAGATAGCTCAGTAGAATAAGTGCTTGCCTGTCAAGTGTAGGGTCCTGAGTTCAATCCCTGGTACCACACACACACACACACACTCACATACACACACAAAAGATTTCCAAGTAGCAGTTCTATATTGGCAATCTGTTAATATTTGCATGTTATTTAAGATAACTGATTTGCATAACAAACTTGAGATAACACTTCCAGGGTGGCTGTATTTTTACATAAATATCAGTGTGCTAAAATAGCTTACATTTCAGTCTCCTTATAGACTTATCAAAAGTCCTACGGTACAAGCCATGAGGGTGAAGATTTGTTTCTACTAATAAAGTAGGTGGGCACTAGATTCCATGAAGCCCCTGACACTAAATGGGGCTGGAAGCTTAGACTAAGTTCCAACTGATACCATGAGGTGCTTTTAAATGTGGAATCAAAGAGGCTGTACCATTTTTGATGTCTGAGAATGTATTAAAACTAGCATGATGTCGGGGTAGAGAACTGGACCCTGAGGGCCTTAGGGGAAAGAGTAATGTGATCAAAGAACAAATTGGAAGAATAGCTTTCGCTAAATTGGAAGTACAGCTTTTATTTCTTTAACTAGACATTTTATGTAAACATTCTATGTATATAATGAACAGAGTCAAAGCGATTTTTGAGGGCATGATTCTAATAACATTCATTAACACCTATATCTCAATGAGAAATTACTTATATTTAAATCAACAGCTTAGTGAATGAAAGTGAGGAACCATACTTTAGTGTAGGGCAAAATCTGTCTGTGTTCCTGTATGCTGATTCCTATAAAATCTGAAATTTGTCCATAATAAGTGATTTTGGACAAGAGTATTCTGGAAAAATTATTCGTTTGAGAGAACCAAAATATTTTCATGTCCTGAAACAGCCTGTAAATACTGAATTCAGTGGTTTGGCTCATTTTCTTTTAAAGCTCTGGTTACAGAATCCTAGGGAGCAGGATTATTAATATGGCAAAGGGATTATTAATGCTAGCCCATGACCGTCTCCTTGGATTAATGATCCTACGCCACAACTAGCCTTGTCATGCACTATATTTACAAAACCTGCCAACTACTTTAAAAGCTTGACTTGTGGGGTTCGACATAACGCTGTACCAAATTTTGAGCTCTAGAAGTACACTGAATAAAAATGAGACTTCAGACCAAGGTGAAGCAAATATCAAGTTATTTGGGATATACACAGACCAAAAAAAAAATAGTTCCCAAATGAACTACTCATCCACTTAATTTTGGGCCCATTATCTTTTTCACTTTAAAGAGTATTGCTAGCTGTACTTATCTGATGCGTCTCCAAGTGAATCCAGTGACAGCTAATTTCCATTCCCACCTCAATGGACAAAGGTTCCCTTTCCCTACAGCCTCCCCATTATTTGTTATTATTTGATTTCTTGATGATGGGCATTCTCTCGGGAATAAGAAGGAATCTCAGGAGTGTTCTGATTTGTATTTCTCAGACGGCCAGCACTGTTGAACAGTTTCTCATGCACTTAATTCCTTTTTTTCTGAGAAGAAGCTTTTCTATTTTTTTTCTATTATCTGCTCTTAAGGAGGATAAATTTGAGAAGCATAAATTATAAATAAGAAGCAAGATACAAAATAATAGGAGGTAGAGAGATAGATCTTTTTCCAATATCAAGAGAGGGAGGGAGACAAAGGGAGGAATAGGAAAGGGGCTTAAAAAAAGAATTGAGATATGGTCTATCCAGTACCAACTCTCCACAAAGAATGCAAACATGCACTAATTATAAATTAAAACTGAAAAATAAGTATACTAGGGTGTTGATAAGATTTCCAATGATGGAGTCCATTACCCTTTTCCCCTGCTAGGTTTAGTTATTACACATTTGAAGGGCTGACTTGGATATAGGGACTAAACAAGGAAAATTGAGGAATAAATGCACCTTTCTGCATATGTAGCATAATTTAAACCGTTTAAAGCTGTACACACTGCAAGAGGGACGGAGGCGAATGCTGCTTTTCATGGGCTGTATTTGGTTCTCAGAAAGAGATGGGCACAAAGATTGGATTACATAATATTCCCATTTGAGGAACAGCTTTGGAGCTGTTCCAGGGCAACACTAAAAAACTGTCAACGAAAATAATTCCAAAATTGCACAAAAATTACTGACCCCAAACAAAATGTTATTTTTATGGAAATCATCCCGAAGCTCAGTGTTTGACATTGTTCTCTTGGTGATTGTCCAATAGCTCACAGCTGTGAACATGTTTCAGCAACGCAAGAACCACGCTGCTTCCTGGGCCACAGACTAATGTATGCGCGCGTCAGCCCTTTGTGACGCCAGGCTCAGCTTGTAGAACTTTTCTTCTGCTTACTAACGAACTCACATGATTCCTTCTTAAAATGGGCAGAAACAATTTTGGAAGTTATCTAGAAAGATAGTGATGTAGCTTTCTCATCTAAGGAGTAACTGCTTACTCCTGGTGGTGAGTGAAAGCGGTAGCTCTGGTCAGGTTACAGGAAAGCAGCACGCTGTACGTTGTCGCTGTCCGAGGGAGGTTTGTTGAACAAGAGAAAAATGAGAATATTATTTGCTGAAAGGCCATGTGTTAGTGGTTGGAAATGGGAATTACCCTTCTGCGTAAATAATTATTTTCTTCTTTTCCAAGAAATAAAATAGAAATGGAGAAGGGTGGCTGTAGCTCATTAAAAATCACGTGCAATTTGGGGTAATTGTATGAGTTTCATTTGAAAGGAGGCCCCTCTTTCTATTCTGGTGACTTCATGATTTTGCCTTGATGTGGTTAATAGTTATTCTGTATTTTTTATTTCTCATTTTGCAAACTAAGCATTCCAGACAGGATAATCTGACATATATGGGGGAGCTCTGCTGATCATGGGATGCGCGCGTGCACGTGTGTGGCACGTGGACACGTGCTCCAGACCTGGGCTGCAGAGCATCCTGCCCATTATGAAAGATGCTGGTCCTCTCTCCATGGTTCAGTTATGAGGATGATGTTTTCATAGAAGCCATGAAAGAGAAATCGCTATTAGCAATCAAATACAACATGAAGCTGTTATGATTTGAATGCCTCCGTGAAAATTTGTGTTAAATTTAACCACCAGTGTAATAATATTAAAAGGAGGAACTTTAAAAAGTGATTCAAATAAGAGGACTCTGCCCTCATGTGCTGATCATTGGGCTGGGTTATTGCAAGAGTGTGTGTCAAAGTCATGAAAAGGTGCAGTTTGAGCCACATTCCTCTGTATCTCAGGCAGCTTGCCTGCCCCTGCACCAGTTACTCTGCAGCGGAGGTCTCTCCAGATGTTGGCGCCACTCTCGTGAGCTTCCCATCCACCAGAGCCATGAGCCAGAGAAACTTCTCTGCCTTTCCGTTTCCCCGTTCTGTGGTATCCGTTAGATTTCTGTAGCAGAAAATGCCCTAAGCCAACCCTTGTAGGAAAACACTGTGGGTAACACTTAAGGATATTGTCTTTAGAGGTAGAAAAAAACACTGTATTCAAATTCTACACATGCCACCACATAGCTATGTGACTTGACAAGTTTCTTATATCTCTCATGATTAACTGTAATACTCATCACTAGTTGCTAAATTTCAAGTTTCATGGGCGATGTATGCAGAACAGCTAGTATTGTGCCTCTTTTAAATGTAGAACAAATTAAAGCTGATATTATTAATTCATTACATAAGCACAAATAAACCCCTTACTCCAAGCCCAGAAAGTGGTAAACTTTGGGAAATATAAATGAGAGAGACCAACAAAGTAATTATACTTGCGTGCCAACAGTAAAATCGAGGTACAATCTAGATGCTCCGAGGCACAGCGTGGAAGGCACTGGCCTCTGGCAACAGAGGCAGAGAAAGACTCTTCAGAGAAGATGATGTTTGAGTGGAGCCCATGAGAAGGACAAGCCCTGTCCAGCTGAGGGGAGAGCAGGGCTTGCAGGGCAGGGCACAATACACCACGTGTGAAGGCCCGCAAGGACACGGCGTCTGGAACACAGCATGTAGACTTGCAGGGTTCGGTCACAGTCTATATAGAGGCTACCACTGAGGCATGCTGGAGGGTCACCAGGACTCTGCGGCCATGCTGGGAGCTGGTCCTGAGGACCTGCTGCACTGAAAACAGGACAAAGGCTGGAACCCGAATCTGAGAGCAGGGCAGAGCTCAGAAAGCTCGGTGACATCGTCTGATTTGCGAGTTCACCACCTCTCTCAAAATATTACTGTACTAAGAATTTGCAGAGTGAGTACATGATAGCTAATATTTAGATCTGACCCTTCATTTTTAAAAGACTGGCTAAAAAATCTCTGTTCAGACAATGAAAGCACTTGGAATTTAAAAGCTTTCTTGAAAACTATCAAGTAAGTGAACAGATTTTTTTTTTTTTTTTCCAGAACCGGGGATTGAACTCAGGCCCTTGTGCTTGCCAGGAAAATGCTTATTCTACTAAGCCATCTCCCTGGCTCTTTTACTTCACTTTTTTTGGTATTCTTGAGATTATAATTTTTTCCAACTAATATACTCTTTCTAGTATATATACTCTACAGAAGAGGTTCCCAACATAGATGGCCTTTAAAAGCAAATTCCCAGGTTCTATGTCTATTTCCTGTTATGTATGTTCAACTCCAAGTGAAAGCAAGCTTCTTGTACGGACTTCCCCTACGGTGAGTCTAATTCACTCTTTGCGAATTATTTATTTGTGAATACTGTGGTTTTTCTTGACGTTTGGAAATCTGTCTTTGGAGGGGGTTCTTTCTGTCATTCACCCAGAGTGCCACTAAGCGGAGCCATTGAGCTACAAGTAGTTCCACTTCCCAAGAAAACCAGGTTATTTTTTTTCCCCAAAGCTAAAAATGTATACAACACTTTCTTGGCTGAGGATTAATTTCATTGATTCTATAACGCCATCCAATTAAATATCCCATTAAACTATACAATTTATTCTTACTCTCTCTCTTTATTGTAAAATGAGAATCGGCTGGAAGCCCATGGCTTTGCATGTTCTAAAATGCCTAAGTGGTAGGAAAGAAGCGTTATCTAGGTTGAGGCTAAGCATGCCACTTGGAAATGATTTCGAGAATAGCTTCCTCCTATCTGTAAAGAGCATGCGCAAGACCTCAGGAGATGCGAGAAAATGGGGGGCAGAACTCTACCCTACGTGCTCTTTTTCCTTCAAAATGCACAAACCCAGGGCAGAGCATAACTTACAAATCAGATACAGTGAGAAATTTTCAGCCATAACTAATAGTCAAGTAGGAAAATTAAGACAGCACGTATACTCGAATAGGAAGCACTTAATGTGGGCTCTGTGGGTCTGTGCTGCTCTTTCTCCAAAAGTCTCACTGAGCAGCACCAACCCTTCTGGGGTTAATGTGAAATGATGCACTTCTCACGGCACGAACGTGTGGACATTGTGACGCCGTGTTTGTGACGCCGTGTTTGTTGGGTTACGCCATACGTGCTACTTGAACTCCAGCACCCAGATACTGCGCCACATAAAAGATCTACTGGAACAGCTGCTAACGGCCAACAGGTCTGTCGCCACCACAACCTGAGCCCTGTAGACAAAGGGATGCTTCGTGTCCCGAGCGCATGGAGCAGCAAACCCGTGCGGCTATCCTGCTACTCAGACGGGCATGCGATTTATTTCTGGAGTTTGTTAGCTAATATTTTCAAACTGCTGTTGACTGTAACAAAGCACAAAATGACGCGTCAGAGGCAGCCGTGTAGTTTATCGTGTATCTAATTTGAGAAACGTTATGTTACCATAAATCTACCACCATCATGTTGTTTTAAACCTCAGTGAGAATACCAGATGTTTATTTGTTATATGTGTGCAACACCAAGAAGAAGGAGAACACTATATAAATTTAAAATTTTAAAATTCCTCCGGGCTTCAAATGCCAAGCTGTCGTATGTCATCTCATCTCATAACAAACACCCCAAGTATCAGTCATTATGTCCTTCAGAATCTATATTTTCATAATTTGCTTAAAGAAATAGGCTGTTGTATGTATTGTTTATCTGCTTGTGGTTGAAATAATTTCATTATCTATTGAAGACCTAAAGTCAGAAATGTGGTATTTTGGCTCCTGACAAATTCTTATGGCCGTTTCCCTGGGTAAGCCTGTTCTCTACCAGTGTCCCTGCTGCCCTGAGCCCCGGCCTGCAGTCCTTGCTTGCTTGCACGGAGAGCGGACATCGGGTGGCACTGCTACGAACTTGTAAAGCTCTAGACTTTGTGTACGAGGGCGTCTTCCTGCTATAAATCATTAGTACTAACAGAACAATTAAAAGTGCGACTGGGACGAAACATTACTAAAGCAGTGTGCAATGCTCAGAATACACTCTATTTTAAAGATATCCTGGATTATATTTTGTAATATTTGTAAAAACAACAGGGCATGATAATCTCTACTGGAGAAATACACTGGCTCACTAGTCTTCCCATGGTTTTTTTTTCTCTAAAATCAGTTATCTTTTAGTGAAATGTTTGAGGTAAGTAGTTTCCTTGTTTATTTTTTTAATGCAAAAGTTCTTTGAAATTCTATCAACTGTACTAGTTTAGATCACAAAGCTCTTGAAAATGGAATCAGATGCATTTATATACATGTTGAAAATTTCTTGATCTACACATGTTCATATAAATATTTTACAGTGGATGTTGGGCCTTTTTTATGTCTTTTTGAGACAGAGTTTCACTATGCGCTCAAGGTGGCCTCAAACTTGCAGCGATCCTCCTGCTTAGCCTCCCAAGTGCTGGTATTTAAGCGTGTGCCACTATCCCTAGCTCAAGATCTTGGGTCCTGAATCAATGGAAGCATTAAGTGTGCAATTTTTTTTCTGATTTTTCACTTGATGTCAAAGGGTTATATTTAAATCCAGTTAAATTTTGTTAGATGACTTTTTCACAAGATTCATGACTACCATATAAAACAAATATCATGTCTTTAAAAAGGACCCTACATAAAATATTTCAACTGTTTTATATATTGTTTATAATGTTAGGATATGGAATTTTACTGCTTGCTTTCATGAATGAAAACAGTGCTGTGGTGGAGCTCAAAAGCCATAAAATCATGTTTGGTGGTATTCCTAAGAGGCCTACTCAAAAATTTTAGCTTGAGCCAGGCACAGTGGCACAATATCTGTAATCCCAGCACTTGGGAGGCTGAGACAGGAAGGTATCAAGTGTAAGGACAGTGAGACTATGTCTCAAAATTTTAAAAAGCACTGATAGAGAACTCAGTGATAGAGTTCTTGCCTGCCACATGCAAATCCCTGGGTTAATCCCAATAACACACACACACACACACACACACACACACACATTCAGATTTGGCCAACCCTTGTTTGATGGTTATTTCTAAAATTCATGTATTGACCTTTTTTTGTAACCCATACCATAATCTCCCTTCTTATCACCCACCCCCACCAGAGCTTCCTGCTGGATTAGACCACAGTTAGTATCTCAAGCTAGAGATTACATGGGAGTCCACGGCATGCTGTGTCAGATACACTTGCCCCTCAGTGTTCCTGGGGCTGCCCAAAGGCCCCTGGGTGGACAAAGTCCAGTCCCTGGAAAGTGGCATATGTATATGTAGCGTGCGCATCGCATGCTGCCATCCACCTCCATCACCCCTAGATTGCTCACAGCAGCCAGGATGACACAATGGGAGGTACAGGGTAGACTATAAGGGACAATGACCAGCACAGAGTCTGTACAGCCTCAGCACATGCACAATTATTTTTCACATATTTTTGACTCAAAGTTATTAGTTGAATTTTTGGATGCAGAATCATGAGTAGAGAGATAGCTATTGCTTAATCCTACAATTTATAAATGACTGTCAATAATTTAAATACACTAAACTACAATATCTTTGAACATTTCTACCATATACATATTATCCACTTGTAAACAGAATCTCACAAAATTATTTCTTACAAAAATGCAAAATACTCTTTCACACTATCCATCCAGTGATTACTGAAGGGCCGTAAGATTAATTTTGTATGAAGGTGCATGAACATGGGTCTGTCAGACTCCCACTTATTCTTTAGAATGTCTCTAATGATGAAGTATTAGTTTTAGTTTTATGAGTTTTATTGTATTAGTGAGTGCTTAACAGGAAAAAAATCTGAAGTATTGAATTTTTAATATGTATCGTTTATAAAAGAGCATGAAATTTTCACCGATTTTTTTTGTCTAAAAAAGGATTACACGAATTCTTAAATGAACTACAATGAAAATAGGAGTAGCACTTTACAAAAAGAAATGCTTCAGAGGCCAGGGAGATAGCTCAGCAGCATAAGCACTTTCCTGGCAAGCACAATGTCCCGAGTTTGATCCCCAGTACCACACACACACACACACACACACACACACACACACCCTCCTTCGGTTACCACAGCTAATGCACTCTGCACACATGATAATAACAGGTTCCATATGCACGTATGCTTACACTGACAGCACGTGTGTTTTGCTTTCCTACCTCACAAACCTGACATCTTCTTGGTCTTGCTGTTTTGCCAGGAGGTTTGTATATTATACAATATATAATTAACAGGAACATAATATCAATAAAATAAAGTATTAAGTTTTTAATATGTATTGTGCATTTAGGAAATCAACCTTTTCACACTAGCCATTTACTCTTTAAATTATGTATTTATTTATGTATTTGGTACAGGGTCTCACTGTGCAGCTCTGAATCATAATGAACCTTCTGTCTCACAGCCTACCCAGCACTGGGATTACAGGTGTGCACCACCATGCCCCATTTCAGTGGCCAGCAGGGCGCAGAGCTGGCATGGCATGCAGTATGGGGGATTGAACCTGGGTCCTTGTGCTTGCCAGGCAGGCACTTAAACTGCTGAGCTATCTCCCCAATCCCCACAGGAGCTATTTACTTGTTTCTAAAACCTAAAAGTTTATATCGAAAATAAAAATCCATGTGAACTACAATAAAAAATATCCCAATGGAACTCAACCACACAAACAAGCTTTGCTTCCCCTGTCACACCCAAGGCAGTCCTCACCTATGACATCAGCGTGCTCCACACAGAAGGATGGCTTACACTGATAACATACACATTTTGTTTTCCTGTACTTTAGGGTAGGGCACAGTTGACGTCTTTATTGTTTTTCTGTTGTCATAGTAAGTCTTGTGATGCTGCACCTGCCTGTTCTCTTGTTAGCTCATCAACATGATCCAGTGTTTTTGCATAGGTCCCTGGGCAAAAGTGCTTGATTTTTCCTCTGCTACAAATGATCTTTTGTGAGCTGCAGTTCTAATCATCTAAGAAATTTCTCAATGATATTTTATACTTGTTATTTTCTTTCTTTCTTTCTTTCTTTCTTTCTTTCTTTCTTTCTTTCTTTCTTTCCTTCCTTCC
>NDGM011176472.1:0-18648 GCA_002564305.1 Octomys mimax | reverse complement strand
GATGGATGGATAGATGGCTATGGATAGTTCCTTGTTGAGGATTATCTTTCTAAATGCAGGCTGAAACAGTTTTACCTTATGTATACAAGGATTGAACAATCAGTAAGATCTTTGATCTGCACTTTATGGATACTACAAACTGGAAGCACATTTTTTAACTCTTAGCAACCAGTTCTTGTCCTTATACAGCTTCTGATGTGGGACGGACCTTTGAATAAACTCTTAGGAAAAACCAAAAGCACTTCCGACTGAGAGCAGGGAAAAGGAGTGAGGCTTGGCCAGCGAGCATTCTTCTCCCAAGAAATAATGTAGCAGAACCCAGAAAGCGTAGGTGAGCCAGAAAGGCAAAACCAAGGGCCTTCTGAACTACACGGGCAGTGCGCTGATACGCCATTCCTCCCTGGACTATCAGATTAGAGGGACTAATTGCTAAGCACATCAGAGAGTTAATGGGAAACGCATGTGACGATCAACCCACTGTCAAGACCTGGGCTTAATACTCAACAAATGCATGTTATGGGAAGACATAAAGGGATTTTATTCTAAACAGAATTACTCTATTTACAGTCAAAACTGTCTATCATCCTAAAATTTTCATGCAACAACCTTGGAAGGTTCTTCCTTCTGTGTAATGGTCTAAACATGTAACTGAATTTCCATCACAGGGGCGCCTACGCTACTGCATTTTAACGATTGGATAAAATACGCAGCTCCATTGCATGTACATGTGGAACACTGTTTACACACTAAATTCCCAAGTTTTGACTGACCGTTTTCAGTTTGTTGGACATGTCATGGCCTGTGCATGTGTAGCTGGCCCAGCTACGATGGGATTAGGTCTAGTTCTAGACTGTCTTGAGTGTGGTTTTCCTTTTGTGAGATTTTTAAGCCGTATTTGCAAAGTCTCACAGTGACCTCTTGCTGTTCAGCAAGAGATGAATATAGCTATTACAACAAGAAAGGAACTTTCAGGCAGAGAGGACCTGTGGCCAATGTGGGATGCCTGATGAAGGCAATATACAGCGCTATTTATTTTTTTGCCCTCTCTCGTGAGCTGCTGTATCACCGTGCATGATCTCAGCATTTATGTTGTCACCACTACTGCCACCAAAAGAAGGAAGAAGGTAAGGAATTGGCTCTTTGCTGTTGAGAATGCTGAAGGAATCTACAATTTGTGACACAAGAACTCAAAGAAATATATTTTTGTTAGATTTATTTTTTTCTGCAGACCTAGTGGCTGCCAATTAAAATGACCAATGGCTATGAAAGCATTCCTGAATTAGTCAAACAGCGCTATGGTTCTTTCCTGCTAGATGATAAGTGAACTCCTAATATGGAAATGTTAATAAACTCAGCTATCATCAGAACTTCAAGCAGCTATGAAATACCTGAAACTTAATAATTTCATTTTCAACATTGAGTGGCGTTGTAAGTGGACACAGAAAGTAAAGCCTTAGCTTACATAAAAGAAAGGTTTCAAAGCCATTTCTTTACTTATGCAAGAAAAATGCATCTTGTTTTCAGAGACATGCCACTACCTTAGGCTGTAGTAGTAAGCACGTGTGCAGTTCTGCATGCATATATGTGAAGAGCCATCAGATGAAGGAAAAATTTGGTCCTAAAAGATTAACTTCTTGGCCACAATTAAATTTTCAGTAACTTTCCAGTAATTTTTCCATAAATTTAGTTTTCAGTAACTTCTACACACAACATCATTTTTAATTATGCACTTTCAATAATTAATGTAAAACACTGTCAAATTGGCTTATAACTATTCAGAGTCTTGCAAATTAGGTATTTTAAAATGGGACAAGCTACTGTCTTTCTTTTATAGGAGTTAGTTTTCCCCCAAATACTTTTCCTGTCTCTGGGCAATGAATAAAAAAGAAATTAGTTAAAATTATCACTAAAATGTGTTTTGAAAAACATGTTACATAGCTTACAATATAATGAAACTAAATACCATCTGCTGAGTTCTAAGAAAGAAGATAAGCTAAATAAATGCATTTGGAAAATTTTATAATTTGAAGCTAAACTACCAACGAAATCAGATTTATTTATTCATTCATTTATTTATTCATTTATTTATTGGCGGCACCAGGGATTGAACTCAGGCCCTTGCACTTGCCAGGCAAGCGCTTGTTCTACTGAGCTATCCCCCGGCCCTAATCAAATCAGTTTTAAATCATTTCTACAAGCTCAAATTTAGTGTTATGGTTTATATCTAGATGTTTCCCCAAAGCCTCATGCAGTAATAGGTGCTTTTTTTTTCCCAAAGAGGCTAGTTCTACTGTGTGCCATTAAAACTAACACATTGTGCAGCACTAGGATCAAAGACACACTAGTGCTATGGTGTGAGCACTACCTACTTTAAGTAGCCTGCATAAGACAGAAGGGACAGAAAGAGCTGTGGTCGGTGCCTTCTGCCCGCCATGAACTGTTTTTCCTCTGCAATTCCTTGGAAACAGCTGATAGGACTGAAACCTCTACAAACTGTGCTAAATATACCCCCCCTCCTTTATCTTTGGGTGTTAGGCAATTTTACTCAGCAGCGAGAGAACAGTAACTAGGACACAATTTATTACCAGAAAAGTGAGGTCCTTGCTTCAACTCTACCTGATCATGTGGTTCATGAGCCCTTGGGACTGGCTTGTGGAGAGTTTGAAAAGGTCTGGAGATGTGGGCCGAAACAGTAGAGCTGGAATGCCTTAGGTTGTTTTGTGTGGGAGACTCAGGTCTTGTGATAGCTCAGAAGAGCAGAATGCTGATAGAAATTTTTTTTTTTATATTTTAGGGGAGGGTCTACAGGGTGTTCAGGGTCTCACTACTAGATCAGACTCAAGGTGATTCACCTGTTTACAGCCTCCCAAGAGCTGGGATTACAAGCGCATGCTACCACACCCAGTCTCAATTGCCATCTCAGCGTGCTCTGGGTTCAAGGCTGGCAGAGCATGCCCAGGGATCAAACCCCTGCCCCTTAACCTGCTTGCAGGTGCTTTAATCTGCTGAGCTATCTAGCTATCCCTGAAATGTTGATAAAGACAATGATCAGGAGGTTTCTGCTGTGAGGAAGGACAGCACTAGCTGCTGGACCCCAAGCAATATGTGTTACATCTTGACAGAAAGTTTAAATCCATTTTGCATGCATTCAGGGTCTTTGTCTAAGAGTGAGATTAAGGGCGGCAGACTAATCAATTGGGAAGAAAATATTTCAAGGCAGTCTAATGTTGAGGCAATGATATGGCTACTGTTGGGGGATTTTAGCCAGATTTATCTTGAGAATCAAGAACAAAGATATCAGCAGAATGATTTACGTGATTTTCAGTTTGGCCAGAAAGTAAGCTCCAGTAAAGTTGTGACTGGCAGTGACAGAAGAAAGGAGAAACTGGTCACCAAAAAGACTAAGAAAATCCAAGTATTTTAGAAGAAAACAACAGAAAAGATGGCCTGTGGATATCACAAAGGCCAACAGTACTCCATCCTTGACCACCTCAAGATAACAAGGATGTAAGATTTTTCTCTGAGAATAGAGCACCAGTGCTCCATGTTCCACAATGACAGTGCCTTAGGGAAGCTGTTCGTTGGGATTTGGTTCATAAGCATTCCACCCCGACACCCAAGTGAGGGAAGCCTGGCTGCTGCCTCAGTTGGCAGTGGACCCTGGCATCATCCTAGGTCTATTCTATGTATAAACAGAATGCAAGAACTGTGGGGTCTGAGAGGCTTCCATTCAGATTTCAGAAGAAAGCCAAGGAGGAGCCACAGTATGACCCCGAGAGGGCAGTGTGTGAAGCCAGTATCATAAAGCTGCGGGTACAGTGAAGATGCCAGAAATTTGGAGAAGCCAGGAATGTGGATCATCTGAGGAAAACTGCTTAAGGCATAACAAATATGTTATGAATTCTTTCAAGCACAAGTACTATGAATGACAAATGAAAATAATAGTAGACAACTAATGACATACAATTGATTTTATTGTGAAGAAATCTTGGAAAATCTTGGGTTTAACTGAAAGAAAAATTAGGCAGTTATTACAAGTTTTTGGCCCAAGGAGAAGAAAAATTATTTGGAAAATTCAAATTACTTTTCTAGCATCTTCCTCCTTTTTTCATTATTGATAAATTCAAATCATGGCATGTGATTAATTTATTGTTCAAAAAGAGATAATTTCTTTTTTTGAAAAGGACATAATTTCTTCACTGACAATATCTACTTCAAATAAGTTCTGTTAATCATTTCAGAATCTATTGTACTTTAGGCATTTTGTGTCCATTTATGACACACACATATTTATTCTTAAAATCTGTATTACTGATTTTGGCATTTTTGATTTGTATAAGAACAAAGTTCAATGGAAATGCTTAACTTACTCTAAATACAAATAATAACATTTGATCACGATCAATTCTGCTCCACGACTAATGATGTCACAATGAAGACAACCTTAGAATTTATTCTAGTGACATATTACTTATGGAAATCATGTTGGGGCTAGAGGGACAATTTTTTTTTAGAATTTAGATTCTAAAAAAAATAATGAGGATGGCTCCAGTTTCTGAAAAAGCATTATGTAGTATTAAAATTAATCACAAGACAACATGGCAAAAAATAAGGGACAGGGTGCTGTCACTTTCTACTTTAACATAAAATGAATATATATGGTAACACCCTACATTTGTAGGACTTTCTACAGCCATTTCCTTTCATATTTGTAGAATATTCAAAACCTCTCTTGTTCTGGAGTCACTGGTCTGAAATCACCTTATCTCACTATTCATAGCAGACATACAAACTTGGAACCATGCCAGTGTAACGTGACTATATTGTACATATTTGTTTATAACATGGAGATCTAAGAGAGAAAAACAAATATTCTGCATAGACTATTTTCTAAGAAATTTTGCAAAAAGTACTGTTGAGTTAATTCTGTTATTCTTTAGAAATGTTTGTTTCATGTTTATCACTTGTGTGCCAGACTTTGTACTAGGTATAAAAAAACAAAAATAGTTAATAAAATTTCTACCTAAAAAGCTGATAATTCAGTGAGACAGGAAGGACAGAAAAATAGCCATGATGGTTTTATGTGGCAGGAAATTACTGGAAATAGTTATAGATATGAGATTAACTATACAGCCTACCCAAATAAACTCAGGCATACAAAGAGAAATCACAATTAATTTTTCTTGAATAGGGAGTGTACAGAAGGCCATCTGAGTTGAGTTTAGAAACCCAAAGAGGTGATATCATGTGCCAGACAGAGGGAACAACAAATACTTAGAGGAATAGGAGAATGCTGTATACTCAGGATATGGAAAGGATTTCAGAATTTATCACAACAATAGACAGGACTGTTTGTTGAATAAGCAATGAAGTTCTAACAGGTACTTTTTTGAAGGTGGTAGCACATTTATATATTAGAATAATAACGTGTTTGTGAAATCATTTTAATTGAGAGCCTACTATGCCTAAACTTTTTGCAATATAATGATTTGGATTTAAAAAAAATGTTCTACTAAAACCTCATGGGATTTCGGAAGGCAACTGGATCACGATGTTATCAATGGATTAATACACTGATGAAGTCACAGCTGAATGTGCTGATGGGAGGTGGGAACTAGTTGGAGTAGGGTGGGGGGCCCTTGTGGTCATGACCTTCAATGGTATATTCTTGTCTCTGGGTCTTTGGTCTCTCCTTTCTCTCTATTTCTGTTTCCAGTTACCATGAGAGGCATTTCTCTACCTCTCATAGAGAAAAGGGCCACCCCTCTACCATCGTGTCTCTGTGTTGAAGCCCATCAGTAATAGAGCTCTGCAATTATGAGCCAAAATAAATCCTTTCTTCTTTAAAATGGATATGTCAAGAATTTTATCACAATAATGGGAAGCTATATAATAAACAAGACTAAAGAGAAATGATGATGGACAAAGCATTGCGGCTGTCCTCATGGACAAGACAGATATTAATCATCAAATTATAAGTAATTAATCATGATGATTTTAGTGTCACTTGGAAAGACAATTCAATAGGAGAGAGACGTTTCAATATCTAGGAAAGCCTAATATTTTCATTCATAGTTTCTGTTTTGGTAGAGATATTGCTTAAAATTCTTACTGCATTTCTTCTATGAACATGTGCATCACAAGATTTTTTTTTTTTTTTTTTACTATAGTTTAATACTATTTTAGGCCAAATATCCTCATGTTGTTTTCATAATTTTTTTTCCTGAAATTTTATTATGTCAAATAAAGTTACATGCCCAAACCATGGAGACTACTAAACCATGCTGCAGTTCATGTTTAAATTAATTCAGCTCCCATTTACATATCACATAAAGGATCCCCCCCCATAAAGGATCCCTGAGCCACAGCACCACAGGTCCATGAATATACAAGGGAAGAACTTTAAACTCGTGGTTAGGTGAATAACTTGACTTGTAAATTTCAAGTTTTTCAAGCTCAATATTTTTTCTCATCCTACTGGAATACCTGTAAATTCAAGATATTATGCTATTTTAATTCCAACCAGAAGAATATATTTTCCAGTACTTTAATTGTGATATTTTCTTAATTGGGCAGCAGTATTTTTACTTTTATAAGACTGACACCATTCTAGTATTAACTAGAGTAGCACATTTTACTGTATTGTAATAAACTATTCCTTTTTTATTTATTATATATTTGTTGGAATCTATTCTTTACTCCCTTGCTTCACTTTGCTTTTATTTATGATTATGTCAAGAGAATCTTGATGTGTGACTTTTTATAGCTGATTGCTTACTCCATATTCATGGATTAATATTTGGTTTATTGGATATACAATTTAAATTTTTATTTCGTCAGTGATTTAAGTTTCTTTCTTATTAGGCTTTGAACATCACTTTCATGTCTCCTTTCTTCTCTCTATTTCCCAATTTTATTCCTTGCTCTGTAAGTCATGCAATAGCCCCATTCCTTCAAACCATCATACTTCAAACTGCTTCCTTTAGACAAAATAAAATTATAGGAACTAAGTTCCACACCTGATTTTTCTATTAAATAATTGTGAGATATTGAAAAGCCCTTTAGCTGGTCTCTATTTTAATTTCATTCATATTTATATTAAGAAATTGAGCTAAATGATTTCTTAGTTCTCTGATAAAACTTTCTAATTGTCTACATTAGATTTTTAGTGAACTAATCCAATAGTCCTTTTTTTCATTTAGTATTCGTTCAAATTTAATAACTTACCACCTTTATCTATGCCGAAGAATGCTCCAGGGATGTGTGGGAGGAACACTTACTTTATCATTTTTATTCCTATGTTTATCTTTCCTGTCAATTGTCTTTCTACATAGATTTCTCTTAAGGGATAGAACTCTTCCTATGACTTGTTTTTAATTAGGGTCATTTTAACATTATCCTGCATTGGAATTTTCAGCCTTCTTCTTAACATTGCATAACTGTTGTGAACTGAATCACGATCTCCTATTCCTAAATTGTTGAAGTTCTAACCATCATGTGATTTAATTTAAAAAAAAGATCTTATAAGTAACTAGGGAGAAATAAGGTCACAGGAGTGGAGCCCTAATACAACAGAAGTGATGTCTTTGTCTAAAGAGGAAGAGACAAGAAAAGTGTAAACACACAGAGGAGAGGCAGTGTGGGGTCTGTCTACTCTCCAGGAAGACTGTCTCACCAGAAAGCAACCATTCAGGGACCCTGATCTTGGCCTTCATGATTTTAGAACTGTGAGACAATAAATTTCTGTCATGCAAGCCATCCAACTCTGGGGCATTTGCATGGCAACCTGGACACACTAGTGTAAAGTTAAGAGCATGTCCTTAATTATAGGAGATGTATCCAATGCCTTGAAAATGACACCCACATACTCTAAAAATTAAACTGTGGACAGGCAACTTATCCATCCTACGCAGGGACATTCACACAGACATCTGGACATCTCATACAAGTCACACTCTACCTTTGGATCTTTGGGTGAGTTGCCTTTATTCTATTTTCTACTTAAAAGGGTGTAGATGTCCTTCATATATGTCCTTCTCCTTATACTTTTTAGTATCTCAATTCAATTCATTCTGTGACTCTGATATCAATCTAAATACTGAGAGCATGTAATTTTTTACCTTTAGCTGATATAAACTGAAACGCAGTTCTACAAAAAATTTGCTAGATATGTGCATTTGAACATTTGTTCTTTGAACACCTGCCCACAAACCTGCACAAAACCAGACACACCGTGTACCTCTCCATATGGGCTCAAGCTTTTGTTTGTCTGGAAAATGGTATTATCGTGTTTCTAAATCTACTACCTTAGAAACTTCCAATCTGAATCTAGTAACTTTCTAAGTTTTGAAGTATCTCCCAAATTTTGTCAGTTTCTACTTACATCTGTCACAATTTAGGCCTATGTCAAGTCCACTTCACATTACAATTGCTCTGTCTTTACTTCCGTTCTCCATGGCCCTACATCCATACCCATTCTTCACAACACAGTAACTTTCTACATCCTAATTGCAGGATATGGAAAGCCCTAACTGTTCACTGGTTGTGCAATGCTCACCTTGTCTGGCAATTCTGGGAATACTATGATAATCCCTCTCCCAAAATATGACACGTTACACCCTATTCCTACATTATTTGGTAAAAAGACGATGCATTTATGGTACATTTGCAATATATATCTTGTATTATAACTTTTAAATATGTGTCTGTATTGATATAAAACAGATACAGTTAGTCACAAGTTTTTAATTGTACTCTCTTGTTGCTTTTTTGTTGATTTAAATACATCTGCTTCAATATTTCTAATTAAAATGTATCAGTTGTCAATATTTCCTTGAAAGCTAGTCAACAAGTCTTTATTCATGCATAATTGTTTTGTAGATAATAGTGGAGAAGAAACAATCAGCAAGTTAGACCACTACTGGAATATTTTGGAACATTTTTTGTCCATGTTATTAATTAGAAATCAACCCATACAATAACAAATTTTACAAAGTGATATGGATATAAATTTAGAAATTTGATTCACTTTACTAAATAATGAGGTGGTCCAGATGGAATTCTATACCCACTCCCTCCCTCCTTTCTTTATTCCCTCCATTTCTAATTTCAATTTATAAAAATTACTATTAACATGAATTATGCAAAATAAATGATTCTATGAAAGTATTCTCCCCCTTCTTAAGAAATACCATTAAGTAATACCGAAGATAAAGTAGTTCTCTAAAATAAATTTAGCCCACAATTTTCACAATTTATCAGCACTATACTACTATACAAAATTAATATGGCTGGAGAGATAGCTCAGCTGTCTGAACTCCTGACTGGAAAGCGAAAGGACCTGGGACCACATGCCATGATGGCCACTGAAACCGGGTGTCATGGCGTACACCTGTAATCCCAGTGCTGGGAAGGCTGAGACAGGAGGACGATCACTATGAGTCTGAGCTGTGTAGGGAGACCCTGTACCAAGTACACAAAATAAAATAAAATGAAATAAATCATGTCAATGAATTGTTACCCACTGAAGATTGGAAAGAAAACTTTAAAAAGCCTACAACACATATACTAAGGAAGAACGTAGTGAATAACTTTTAACTTAGAAGGTAAAATATGCATGCTAAGATGCAATTTCAAGGTAAAAATGGAAAGTGTGAATTTAAAACTTGTTAAAAGAAAAACAAAAATAATAATAGACTAATTAAATATACAAAAGTAAATATAGCAAATGAATCATATAAGAATAACCATATAATATCTTGTAAATATGTCAAATCTATGTTAATAATATAACTTGACAATAAATGACTCACTTTCTAAAAAATTATAATATAGTATATATAGAAGACACATATAAAATATAACATTAACATAAATATATTGTTTCTAAAAATGAATAAGAAATGGTAAATAATAACAAATAATAGTATGGAAGGACTTTAATACCAGGGAAAAAGGCAAAAATATAAATAGTGATAAGAATTACCATTACATATATTGCAGAATAATTTTCAAGAAAACACTCAACATATACACACCGGATTGTGGACTTAAGACTCATTCCATTTATTGCTGTAGTTAATCCTAAAAGCATCCCTATTTTTTTTGAGGGAGGGTCTCACTCTGAAGTTCAGGCCAGCCTTGAATCCCTGTTATTTAGCTACTGTTACTATTCTGCTATTTTTGTAGATCATGAAGCTTAACAAGGGTTGGTCATCTCTGATTACGTACTACTATATCTACATTTAAGCATATCTCCACAATGTTAGAATTTACTTGTGAGGAAACAGAAAACATGAATAGATATAACATTTAACAAAATGTAATGCAATAAAAAAAAATCTAAAAAGATGTATCTGGGCTGGGGAGAGAGCTTGGTGGCCTAAACACCTGCCTGGCAAGTGCAAGGACCCGGTTCCATCCCCAGCAGTGCGTGCCCAGTTGGCCATGCCTCCAGGTGCATGGGGGTGTCGGCACATACCAATAATCCCAGTACTCAAGAGGCTGAAACAGGAGGATCACTATGAGTCTGAGCTGTGTAGCAAGACTCCGTACCAAATACATAGAGAAATAAAAATCTATAGTAATAATAAAATAAAAATCAGTGATGCATACATATTACCAATCCTCTTTCATAAACAAAAAGTCCTAGACACAAGAACAACAGAATCCATATAAAATGAAATGATAAATTAAACAAATATAAAATCAAACTCAAGTCTCCCTGTTTGTATATAATTAGTGCTTAATGAGTACACTCATGGTGAGTCATTGGTACACTTGTGTACTATAGTCATTACTAGCTTAAAGACCTTCCCATTCAAAGATGGTTCAGCCTACCACCGAGATATGATGTTTGGAATTATGATCCATCTTTTTTTGGTACAGTTCTGTATATCTTGTTTATGAAGCATCAAGTTTTGTATACTACACCTTGTTTATGCAGTGGTTATTTTTGCTGGTTGTAGCGTACATTATGGTGCTGTAGTTTTATGGCCTGTTATACTTACAGTATTATATGTAAGAGTTAGTGGGTTTAGATCAGTCATCAAGCTGGAGCTTCTTTTGACCATTTCTTTGTTTTGAAAGCAGTCATGCCCACCATATACAGAACTCTTCATTTAGGGGACAATGAAGGAACTGAAATTGATCACTGAGAAATCTCTATATATCTTTGTTCTTTTTTAATCCCGTTACCAGCCCCTCCTTCCTTGTCCCTGCATTTCTTTTTTTGCTGCTATTGTTTGGTACAGGGGATTGAACTCAGGACCCTGACCCTACCTTTCTTGACCCCCTTCTCCTATATATTTCGGGTACACGTTTCTAGTACATAAGGACCATGCAGAGATTTAATAACTATGAAGGGAAAAATCTAAATATTAAATACAAACTGTTTAGACTCTCACACGTCTCAATGAGTTCAAACATGAGGTTCCTTTTAACTGCCATTAGGATTTCTAGTCAATCCTTCTCAATTTACTCTGCATGTATATATTAGCAGATGGAGAACAATCTCTGAAGAAATATATATGCCGGATTACGTTGATTTTCTGGGATTATTATGTATTGCTGATTATCTTTATTGCCACCTTTTTGGTTAATTTATTCTTTAGTTTTTGTTATGACTCAGGCTACTATACCAGTTATTTCTGTTGTTGGTAATGAAGCCTTTAGAAAGATGCTATTTACATGAGTTATTTTAAATCTAAATCAGTTACTCATAGCTGCTGCAATTTTCCCAATTGTAAGCTAGAAAAATGAGGTGGCAAGGTAAGGGCACACATGCAGCTATCAATTCTTCAGGCATTCATAATAAATATGAACAAAAGAAAAAGAAAAGGAAGGATTTTCCTCCAGGGCAATCCTGGATAAATCCTAATCTGCATAAATCCTAGCACCACCTACATATACAATAAATGTAATCATAAGATAGATTTGGAATTAGTAATTGAAACACTTATATCTTCATGAGCTTTTTCAAAGAGAATAATAAAACAATAAAAATGATACAGAGTTTCAAAGCAACATGATAAGAAATTGCTCATAATATAATGTGAAGATATAAACTACTTCGAAGATAACAATGTGAAATGTACTGAACATTGTTGCTCTTTTACGGTCTTGTTTTGAAATTCTATAGCATTGTTTTATTCTTCTCTTTAAAAAATAATAAAGAATGAACCGTGGTTGTTATATTTCATGTTGTTACATTGCTCAGATTACCAGATAGAGGCTATCAGGAAATGCAAAGATGTCACTTGCTCATGGATAGGAAGAACCAACAGTTACAAATGGCCGTACTCCCCAAACTGTTATATTTATTTAATGCAATACTGCACAAAATATAATTAGTATACTTTTCAGATCTCGAGAAAACATTCCTAAAAATTCATCTGGAATCAGAACAGACTAGAATAGCAAAGGTAATCCTGGGCAACAAAGGCAAGACAGGAGGCATCACAATCCTTTACTTGCAATTATACCACAAAGCTATTGTGATAAAATCAGCATGGCATTGGCAAAAAAAAAAAAAAAAAAAAGCAGACCTGAGGATCAATGGAACAGATTTGAAGGTGCATACAAAACTTACAAACTCACTCATCCACCTTATCTTTGATAAAGAGACCAAACATGTTTACTGGAAGACATCCTCTTTAATAAATGGTGCTTGACAAAACTGCATATCTATCAGGATGCACTAAACTAAGAGTTAATGAGAGAAGAGTAAAGTCAAAATGGTTCAAAGAACTAATATATTATAACAGAAACACTAAATCCACTAGAAGAGAAAGTAGGTAGACATCTTGAAGACATAAGGATAAGCAGGGAGTTCACAAAAAAAAAAAAATTAGACTTCATGGGAAGTTGTTCAAAGAATCAACAACTGAGATCTCATGTTATTAAAAAGTTTTTACACATCAAAAGACAGATGTTACAGTTTGTGTCTAGGTGTCCCCCCAAAGCCTCATGCAGTCATGGGGTGGCTTCTGGAGTGTGTGGTTGATTATTGTGGGTGTAGATGCCACCTGCCCTGGGGCAGGTAATTTACATTATAATGTAAGGTGGGAAGAAAGGCTAGCTGCTGGAGCTGCTGCTACTTCTCCTTTTACTCTTGCTCTTTGCCACCTCCAGGAAAATTTACTTTCTGCTATGTGTTGTTCTGCCTTGGAGTCAGCTGAATATGGACTGAAACCTCCAGTAACTGAGATAAATATGCCTTTCTTTCCTTCATTTTGAGTGTTGGGTGTGTGTCCCAGCAATGAGAGAAGAGTAAATAAGACAACAGAGTTAACGCACACACACACACACACGCACACACACACACACACACGGTGGCAAAAAATTTTAGCCAAACATCCCTTTTATAAATGACTTCTATCTTGAACACATAAACAATTAAAAATGAATCAGGTCTCCAGTATTCAAAGACCCAATTCAAAACAGGTATCTGAGATGAATATACATCTCAGGCGATGACACACAAATGGTAAATAAATATTTGAAAACATGTTCATCACTGGTCATTTCAGAAATGCAAGTTAAAACTTTGATAACATTTTGGAGAAATGTTCTGTTTAACTCCCCCCACTAAACATTTGTTAAAATTATTGAACAGTAGCGTACGAGACTCCATATGTTCAGTCTCAGAAAAAGTTCTTTACATACATTTTAACAAGTAATCAGAATTATACAGAGCCACTTAAAAATGAGTCAAATAAAATATGTACCACAAAAAAATATTTTCTTCAACTTAATGTTTTTGAGACAAATCAGTATTAACATGCAACTCTCGTTCATTTGCTTCCAGTGTATTTCATTCTATGAATATACCACCACATATATCATATGTGTGTGTGTGTGTGTGTGTGTGTGTGTGTGTTACTATTATAGATGTTATATAGATGTTATTACTTCTTCATTTAAATTGGTAATTTTTCATTATGAATAATGCTCTTTCTAATCATCTCTAACATAGAATTTCTCTCTCTCTGTCTCTGTCTCTCTCTCTCTCTCTCTCTCTCTCTCTCTTTGTGAAGCTAGGGATTGAACTCAGGCCCTTGTGCTTGCCAGGGAAGCACGTATCCCACTGAGCCATCTCCCCAGCCCCTCATCTCTAACATACATCCTTTGGAGAGCACAAAGCAGAGAGACCATCAAGTGGATTTTTTTTTCTTTTTCTTTTTTTTTTTTCTTTGTTTTTGGTGGTATCAGGGATAGAACTCAGGAACTTGTGCTTGCCAAGCAAGCACTTATTCTACTGAGCTATCTCCCTGGCCCCCCATTAAATGGATTTTAAAAACTAGCAGTATAATAAAATATTATTAATAGCACATATATATTATACAATTACAGATGAATAGACTGAAAGGAAGACTATCACAGTCAGGATATCAATCATCCCTGGAAAGGATGGGAACATATAGGGGATTCCAACAACATTAACTGCATTCTATTATTAAAGTAGAATGTGGATGGGTGTGGGTGTGTGTTGATTCTATGCTCTACATTTTCTGTATTCCTAAGAGTTCCATGAAATTACAAGAAAGGCATCTCTGTAGGTGAAAATAAGAAATCAGAAACATTCCAAAGATAAAAGAAAAAGTTTTCTTGTTAGATGTCATATATTGACTCAGGAATAATGATTAAGGAATCCAGAATAGGTAGGTTAGGTTGCATTTTCTTTTCCTTTCTGGATAAAGCTGCTGGTTGTATAATGCCACGTGTTATAAGTAGCTTCCCTAATGACTGCCAGTGAATTTCTTGGTCAGGTGTTCAAGTCCTTCCCTAGGGGCTCGACCCATTAACACTTCTGACAGAAGACATCAAGACAGGTAGAATTTCACCTCAAAGGTTGTATTACAATGACTGGTTTTTCTTTGTGACTCAATTATGCCATCGTGCTTTCTCTAAGGCAAGCTTGTTAATGTGTGTGTATAGATATAGATATAGATATAGATATAGATATAGATAGAGTAAGCTGTCACGTGAGAGGATGTATGTATGGCCCTGGAGAACAGGCAGGGAGATGTGAAGCCAGCCAGCATTCCTGTGAGTGAGCCTGGAAGTGAATTTTTCCACTGTCAGACTTTGAAATAACTGCAGAGCTGGCTGACAGCACAACGACAGCTTCACTGAAGTCGTAACAGGAGGACCTAGCTATAGACGCAGTGGGATTCCTGACACACACTGCCCGAGACAATGAATGTTTCCCAACACACACAGCCTGAGACATGATGAATGTTTGTGATTTTAAGCTAAGGACATAACTCCTATAAACGGAATATAAACTGGACTAAGAAACGTAAAGCCCATTTCTTGGAGGAAAGTTGAAAAAGAAGAGAAGGGGATCTCGGGAGAGATCTCAGCAGTCGAAGCACCTGGAAAGCTCAAGGTCCCAAGTTTGATCCCTCGTACTATGTGCTGTGTCTGTCATGGAACTCCAGGTGTGCGGAACTGGCCACCGAAACTGGGTGTGCTAGTGCACGCCTGTACTCTCAGCGCTGGGGAGGCTGACACAGGAGGATCACTATGAGTCTGAGCTGCACAGCGAGACCCTGTACCAAATAAATAAATAATAAATAAATGATTAAAAGAATTAAAAATGAAGGAAAGTGATCTACTTCGATAATTTTAAAAAGATGGATACACCAGATACATTTCTAGCCAGATAGAGCAAGATCAGTAAATTCAGATGCTCTCTCTCAAAAAGAAAGCCTACATCATTCTGGAAAATGACCATGGTCATATAGCAAATGGATATTTATTTACAAAAACTATTGTACCTCGAGGAAGAGCAGCATGTCAAGTGTTTATGCCTTGGTTACTCACCTACCCTAGCCAGATGCTTCCTGCACGGTTATCTAAGCAAGTCTCAGAAACAAGCACCTTAGCTGCTGCTGGTGGAGCCTGGGCACTTATTTGAGTTGTTTTCACTTAAAGACTAGAAAACAGAATCATCCACTGCTCTTGCATCCTAAGTTGAGTTTACAGCCCAAATCGCTCCCTCTCTTTTCTCTCTTTGCCTTGTCTTCCTCCTGCTCTTCGCTTCTTACCTATTCACAGGTGTACACACTCACAAACACCAATTCACACATACCAGTTCACCAACATACCCATTTATTCACAAATGTCAATGCTCCTACAGCAGTCCCCCAAGCCCTGGGACAGATGGGGGCCATCAGGTTGTTCCTTTGTGAAAAAATTTCTCCTAAAATGACAAAGAATAATGAGGCTATTGCTCTAGAGCTATGGAATAGAGTAGGCTCAACTACCTGTTCCTGAGACTCATTAGAATCACAAGAAAAGGGTGAAAGCTATTGCATTTTTGCAACCGCTGCTGCTGACATTGCGTTGGCTGTCATTTCTGTTCTTCCTACTGTAAGAGTGAAACAGAGTCTGTCCAGTTTTCTTCGTCCCCACTGCCTCTTATACAAAAAAATCCCATCATTCATTTGAAGGTTTGATGATTCAAGCCATGCTTGTACCATTAAACCACAAGTATCATTTAACTTTAATCTCAGAATTGTTTCCTAAATCATAATAATGGCTATTGGATTTCTACTTATATTTAACCTCCCTCTGTAAGTCTGAGCACAGAGGCATGAGATGTTTGAAGGGTGCAGACTTAAAGGAGTATTCAATCATTTTGCCAGGTAGGAGATGGATTTTATATATCTGAATTCACTTATGGTAATGCCTTTCATAATATGGTGATAACTAACACCAACGAGGTATCTCTGTAGAGCAATAAAAAGAAATAATGAGGCTGTGTTCCAACATTGTAGTAAAATGTCATTCTTTGGATTACTTCTCCAGAATTGTACTTATCTGGCAAGCCCTATCCAACCAAACACTTATTATCTGTTGCTACAGCTGTAAGATAGAACAGGAGGTTGCAGAAGGAATCATGGCTTTGGCTTTTGTGTTAAGAAAAAAAAAAAAAAAAAAAAGGAAAACAGGCCAAGATAAATACGTGTCAGTCAGACCTGTCACTGCACCCAAAATGATGCCCCAGTTAATCCCGTGTGACCGTCCCTGTGCTTCATCTTCTATGTTTCCCTGTGGTGACGGAAATGCCCATTTTGATCCTCTAGGGGTTGGAGCCTAATGACCCTTTGTACAATGCTGCATTGGAAATCAGCACGAATGTGTAGCCGGTTTCACTGGCATCAATACACACAGCCTCCCAAGGCAGAAAACCAGGTCGAAATTAATTATGTGGGTGAAAGGGCCTGTCTGTCCTGTGGGTTGAAATGTCAGGCAGCCAGGACATATTCTTCCCTATTAACATATCTGCTCTCCAGGCCTGTGTCTTTTGGAATGTTTCTCCTGATCTCTGGTGGAAATACACAGATATCAGCAAATTCAATAGGAATCTTCCCAGATGAACTTGACTGTGAGGTTAAATTTCTCAGAAGGAAACAATCCTTAAAGTAATCCTGTAGACTAATTTTTTTAACTGCATTTCCATGGCATTTTTTTTTCTTTCTTTCTTTTTTTTTTGTGGAACCAGGGATTGAACTCGGGCCCTTGCATTTGCCAGGGAAATGCTTATTCCACTGAGCCATCTCCCCAGCCCCTCCCTGAGATTTCTACTGCTATGACATCACATTGAGTCTAGCAATGTTCAGAAATCATCACTTCATATAAAATATCTAATATTTTCTTTCCTATCCTCCTCAAGTACAATGAACTTTATCCATGGAAATCTTTCCAGTGGATGGAAAATGTGGCTGAGTATGGAAATATCTAAATCAATTTTCTTCCATATCCACAGTTGAATACAGCTGTGACAGGCTGGGGTAATATAGTGGAAAATCCCATGTAGGGGAGCTGCATGTGCACTGAGTTTGAAATCTCTTTACACTACCTTGTTTGGAAAAATGCACTGAAGGGACAATTAGTGCAGGTTTTTCTTTCATGTAAGCTTGGTGTTCTTTGGGGGGGTTCCTTCATTTCCTTCATTTACTTAACTGTTCTAAAAACACCAGGTTGAGACTCGCCCTACAAACTGTTATATTTGACTTGGGACAGGTTGATAGTTTTGAACTTAATGTTTTTAATCGTTAGAAGCAGGTACATCCTCTGAATTTATCTACTGTCACCTATCTCTCACCCTTCTGTCTCTTTTCCCTTTGACACTAAACTTTCGTGAATAGTAAGATTTCAAAAATTTGAAAATAATATGAACATCTTAGAAAACAACAATATATTCTTACTTCTGTTTCTTTCATATATCTGTGTTCTTTACAGATCCAATAAAAGTTACCATCTATTTCAGTTTGATGTTGCAATAATTTATTCTCCTTATAAGATATTAGCTGTGAAAACAAATATATATGTACTTATTTATATCCATATAGATACAGGATAGCTATAGATATAGATATATTGTTACAAATATCATCACCATGTCTTAAATACCAATGAATAGAAAAAGAGATATAAAACAATCTTAAGATTTTTCAATGTTTTAGTTGCTACATCTGTAGTTTAACATTTTTATTTAAATAAAATATACATTGGGACTCAGGAGACAGCTCAGTGGTCTAAGCTCCTGCCTGGCAAGTGCAAGGACCTGGGTTCGATCCCTGGTACAGCGTGCTGTGCTGGCCCCAGAGCTGGGCGTAGTGGTGCACACTAGCAATC
>NDGM011176466.1:0-18258 GCA_002564305.1 Octomys mimax | reverse complement strand
CTTTCTTTCTTTCTTTCTTTCTTTCTTTCTTTCTTTCTTTCTTTCTCTCTCTCTCTCTCTCTCGCTCTCTTTCTTTCTTTTTTTCTTTCTTTCTTTCATATATTTGTTACAGTGTCTCCCTATGCACTTTGGACTCATGGTGATCCTCCTGTCTCAGCCTTCCCAGGGCTAGGATTAGAGGTATGCATCACCTGTGTGCACACCTGTGGTACAGTATTGGGGGTGGAACATCGGTCCTTGCACCTACCAGGCAGGTGCATAGACCACTGAGCTATCGCCACAGCCCCTGTACCAGTATTTTAAGCATTTGTTCTACAGATTTGCCGTTGCACTTCTCTGACACTGTTTAAAAGAAGATAGAGGTTATTTGCAAAAGTCTATAGTCCTATGTTCTGATAAAATGTCAGCTCTAAAAACACACAATCATGTATAATGTCAAAAAATGGCAGGGTAGGTAGACACAGTAGCTTGTTCTCTCATATAGAAACAGAACAAACAAAAAAGTTTTCTTAAAAAAAAAAAACAACTTAATGCCAGATAGACAAAAAGGTAAGCTGAAAACAACTAGAAAATTTGGTGACATTTCTATATTCCTTTGTCCTACCTATCACCCTGGAACAGTGGCTGTCGTAAAGATAGCAACACACATTTTGACTGTGCAGAACTCACTCAGATTATGAAGAAAGCAAAGCAGGCATTTTAATGAAAGTATTGTGCCTATTGCTTTTGATTTATCTGGGGGCTCCAGGAAGAGAATGACAAGGTGCTTTCCTTCCTCTAACTGGAGGATTCTTACTGCAAAACATACACACACACACACACACACACACACAACACCAGTTTAGGATATCACAAAGCAAGTTAACAATTTACTACCACTTTCAGCACAAGCCTACAATGCAGCTCCAACGTCTCAATCTATTACCACGTGGTACTTACATAAAAATTTTAATACAAACAACAGAGGAATTAGTGCTTGGTAAGAAAAGCTGGTGAGTTTCTTTGGGAAATTGCAACACTACAAAAACCCCTGAACTGATCACAGATTTTAGAAAGTAACACCCAAGTCCAGGGCGAGGTGCATACGAAGAAAAGAGCTAACAAAATCCTAAAGTTTCAACTTGGCCTGATCCATGAGGTCACAGCCGCAGAAAGTTAGGCTTATGTAGAGTTGCAAATAACCTACACACTGAAGCAATGCTTCAACACAGACAGAACTTTATAAGAAACCATATTTTCTTTTTTTTTGTTTTCATTATTTGCCAGAGCACTACATGACCACACAAAAAGCTAAAGAAAAAGAGTTCAGAGATCACAACTAACAAAGAATACCTTGGTCCCTTGTTTATCGCGGAGGCTGCGTTCCAGACACTCTCGCGATAAGTGAGAATCAGCAAAGTAGCAACGTTATATATATGTTTTATAAATCTATCCCATACTCTTTTTCAAAATTAAAAAAACATAAAAAACAAAATTTTATTTATTTACCTATTTATTTTTAATGTATCTAGTACAGGGCCTACAGGGTTTTACTACACAGATCAGACTCGTAGTGATCCTCCTGTTTTCAGCCTCCAAAACACTGGGATTACAAGTGCGCACCACCATGCCCAGACTCAGTCACTGTCTCAGTGCACCCCAGGGGTGGGTTTTTTTTTATTTTAATGTATTTGGTACAGGGTTTCACTACCTATCTTGGATTCGTAGTGATGCTCCTGTTTTCACTCTCACCCCACACTCTTATAAACCTTTTTCACACTTTTAAAAACATTTCTAATGTTCTTACTCACTTTCCAAACTCATAAACCAGTGTAATTTTAACAACATACGCATACTGTAGGGTTCTGAGAAATCCCAAGATATAGCAAAGGCTCTGCAATAAAGAAATTTAGATTAACCTCTTCTAAGAACCCGTGAAATAGTGAGTCTGTGAAAGTCAAGCCGCGAAATAGCAAAAGACTAGTGTACTGACTTTGTGAAAATAGTGTAAAAGTAATTAAACCAACATACACAATGCATGACAAGCAAGATAAATAGACTCATGTGGGAAAGGAAGAATCTGATTTGCACAGTTATTTCATTATAATATTAAGGAGACATGCAAGCCATCAACAGTACATGAAAATATGTTCAATGCACTCGACATCAAGAAAATTAAAATCAGAACCACAGTGAAATGTAAACACATGCAAGTTAGAATGACATTTAAAAAGTGAACTAAGGATAACTAGTGCTCTGGAAAATATGGAGTAAAGAAAACACTTTCACACTGTTTGTGAGGATCAAAATTGGTACAGCTGTTACGGATGTTCCACAGAAATTAAAACAGAACTACCAGAAAATAAAATTGAAATAGTAATTCAACAATGCCACTACTAAATATGTATTCAAATAACGTGATAATGATATGACAGAAATACTGGCCCATGCATGTTCAGTGCAGCACTATTCAAAACAACTAATAAGTGAAAATAATTTAAGTGCCCGTTGACTGATAAATGTGGTGCCTACACAGGATGGGATAGCATTCAGATGGTAAGAAGTGAAATCCTGTTTGTGTGGCAACAGAGATGGAACAGAAGATGGTCATGCAAAGAGAAGCAAGCCAGGCATAGACACACATGTACAGGACAATCTCACTCCGAATCTAGAAAAGTTAACTTCCTAGAAGTTGAGAGTAAAGGTTAGTCCATGAGTACTACATTATCCTTAGATAGGGTGAAGAAGTTGTAGTGTTTTGCTGCACTGTATAGTACACAGCTGTGCATAGCAATATTTTAAAGGCTCGAAGAAAAGATTTTGGAGGTTTTCTCCATGAAGAAATTATAAGCAAGTTAGGCAGGGTATTAGATCCTTGCAATCCCAGCACCCGGATGGTTGAGGCAGGCTTTTCATAAGTTTGAGTCGTGCCTTAAAAAAAAAAAAAAGACTAGGCAGGTCGCTCAGTGTACAGTCTGAATATTGCAAAATAAACAAGTAGTGATAAATATTAGAGGAGAAAAAGATGTTTAAAGATTATGTAATGTAGTTATTTGTCAGAACATATGATAAGCCAAAAACATGGACAACTCTTACGATCTTAGGAACCATTAAAAGTAAATTTAAATGTGTTGAAAAGTATTTAAATTTTGAAAAAGATATAAAATGATGAGAAACAAAGAAGTATAACCCATTCATAACAGAAATGAAGAGAAACTGCCCTTGAGGAAAAAGGAACATTGCACTTACTAGACAGAACTGAATCACTGGTATTAAGTATGCAAAAACAGTTAAATTCAAAAATTATGTAGAAATTGCTGAAGAACTTTAAGACATTTTATAGAGAACAGAAAGCACCAGTAAGTACATAGATATTATTACTTAAAATACTCAGACATTCTAGATCTCAAATGAGCAAACTCTGAAATGAAAATTTCACAAAAGGATTGAGACAAAAGTCCAAATGAAGAAGAAAAATATTAGCAAGTCTGACAATACTTCAAACAAATCCTTCCAGTGTGACAAGAAGGATCAAAGAACTATGAAGGCTACAGAGATTTTGGGAGAATAAGAATTACTGTATTAGAGAAAGTAAATAGAAAGTGGGAAAAAATTCCTGTGAAAATTAAAGCTGAAGGAGTTCCAAATTTGATGAGACATGAATTTGCAAACACAAACTTAAGCACGTAACCCATCTGTGAAAATATGAGGACAAAGAAAAGATTTGGAAAGCAGCAAAGGAAAACCCATTCACCATGTAGAAGGGTTACTCGAGAAGATTAGAAAACAATTTCTTCAGCAGAAACCATTCATGTTAGAAGGCATTGAAATTATTTGGTGAAATGCTGAAAAAATTTATTCTGTCAACAAACACAGCCATAGTATTATATTATGGCTTTGTACTTCTTTTATTTTCTGTACTATTTAAAAATAACTGTGTGAAACTATAAATACAAAAACATGTAATGGACTTAATTGTAAAGATGAAATTTGTGACAATGTAAAATAAGAACGGATGAGATCTTGTAGATATAATGTTAAATATACATCTAAAGATAAATTCATATTAATTATAAATATACTTTAATATATTGTAGTATATTAAATACATACTGAATGTATATTAAATAAACATTAAATTATAAGATTTAGTAAAATGCTGAAAATATTTATTTATTATATATTTATATAGTAAATATATATTTAAGTTTGTGGTTCACATAAAAGACAAATCATGTATTCTTTAGCTTTATTTGGCTTAACATTATAGTCTCACAGTATATACTTTTTCTTAAAGTTGACCAAGTTTATAATTCTTTGTGGCAAAGTAGAACTCCGCTTATAAAAATAGCACAATTTCTTTGTCCATTCACCTATTGATGGATAAATAGCCTACTTACAAGATTCAGCTATTATGAATTGTGCTGCTATTAACATGGGTATGAATGTGAAAATAAGTGAATTAATCTCTGGATAGAGGGCAGAAATTTTAAGAACGGGTAAACACAATCCAATTGTTATATTAGGCAAAAGGAAACTTTAACTCCAAGACATAGGTGAATAATGAAAGAATGGAGAAGATAGTATCCAACAGTAACAAAGAAGACTTCGGTGTGAATGCTAATAGAAGACTTTAAATCAGAAGTTGTTATAGGACCTAATGTAGGATAGTTTATATTGAACAAAATGTCATGTGATTAGGAATGTAGAACAATTATAAATACATTATCTATAAAAAGAGGGATCTAAAATATATGCCACATAGATTGACAGAAGTCAAAGGAGAAATATTTTTCTGATGATGGCTATACATTTTACTACACCATTTTCTATAATGGACAGAAAAACCTGACTAAAATTCAATAACTAACTAAACATAATATCTTGAACAACACTATGAACCAAATGCACCTAACAGGCATATAAGGAACATTTTGTGCCAACTTTGTGACACTAGCAAAGAAGACAGGAGGGAAAGAGAGGATGAAGCAAAAGGAAGAACAGAACAACATGACAAAGTGGAAACCATGTGCACACTCCTATAGAAACAAGACTAAATAATGCAGAGAAAAAGAAAAGAGAGAGAAAGGAAAAAAATAGTCCAGCTCAAGGTTTGTTTCTGCTGTCACTGTGTCCAGTCGGAGTCAAGAGCCACATGGACTTACCCTAGCAAGCCAGCAGTCACTTTGTGGCAGGGAGTGTCTCATCTCAGTGAGTCTGCACCTTTATTTCCTCTGAAGTTCATGCTGACTTCTGGCCACAAAGCTGTAACAGACCTGCTCAGCCTAGAGCAGTCAATGTGCATTCTGTGGGGTGGACTCATCTGGGAGCCACTGGCAGAAGCAGGCAGCCGTTCTGAGTTCTGAGCTCATTTGGCCCCTCTCTAAGGTATCCACCAGCCAGTCACCCTCAGCCACAGAATGACCAAATTCACCCCAACTGCCAGCCCGTGAAGTGGCATCTGCTACTCCACTGCACTGCTGCATCTCTCTGTGCAGTCTTCTGGGGTCACCAAAAGTCACCCCGTGTGCACAAATTGGAGCCACTCTATAATCTACCTTTGTCCTCCAGCCTTCTAAGGTCTTTTTCTTCTTCTATTTATTTATTTTTCCCTAACCCTTTTCAAATTTTCTCCATTGAGCATAAATCTGTGTGCTTGTAGACTGCACACAATTTCTGGTATGTTTTAATTTTTTTATATATAACCACAAATAAGTTCAGGCAGTTAAAGGTGGCAGATTAATAGTTAACTCATTTTGGCATTTTCTGTGCTGTGCTTGATGCTATTGTTATTGCTGATGGTACCCCTTCATCCAAAGTGGTACAAATATTTTGGTGAGCTGTTATTCCTTATATACCAAGACTGAGATTAACTAAGGGTCAAATCACTGTGGGCCAGTGCCAAAGAACCAAGGGCTTGGTCAAGTAGGATGCAAATTCTCATCTCCTATACATTAAAAAGGTAGGATCTTGCAACAGACTCAAAACTGAAAACCAGCTACACCGGGAAATAAACAAACATCAATCAATAAAATTGAATCAATAAAATTGCAGATATAATTTTAAAAACCTGCCAACAAAGAAATGGCCAAATCCTGAAAGATTTACTGAGAAATTCTATAAGAAATATGGAGAATATATAATATCCCTTACGGTTTATGTCTAGTTGTCCGCACAAATCCTCATGTAGTCCGGGAGTGGCTTCTGGAGTTTGTGATTGATTCTTGATCCAATGCTGGGATTTCAGATATGAGTGCTACACCCTGGCCCTGAGGTGGGTAATTTGCATTACAACATAAGGAGGAGAAAGAGGCTAGCTATCTGCCTGAGCTGCTGCCATGTTCTTGCTCTTTGCTGCCACCATGAGTGTTTGCGCTCTGCCATGTGCCACTCTTGGAGCAAACTGAGTATGGATTGAAAACTCCCTTGTGAGCTAAATAAATTTTTCCTTCCTTAATTCTAGGTGTTGGTATTTGTCCCAGCAATGAGAGAGAAGTAGCTGAGACATAATTTGGTACCAGGAGTGGGGTTGTTGCTGTGCTTACCTGACCATGTGGATTATAAGCTTTTGGGAATGGCTTATGGGAAGAGATAGGAAAGTTTTGGAGATGTCACCTACAAGAGAAGTGCTGGAATGGCTTTGGCTGTTCTGTATGGGAGATTCTGGTCAGAGTTCAGAAGACCAGAAGGCTGATAGAAATTGTGCCTGTAAACACCAGGCTGGGGAGATTTCTGCTGGGATAAAGAACTGCATTGGTTGTTGGACTACAGATGATATGTGTTATGGTTTGGCAGAAAGTTTGTCTGAATTCTGCTCATGTCCAGAGACTGCCTGAGACTGAGATTAAGCATGATGGGCTGATCAATCTGGCAAAAGAAATTTCAAGGCATTCAAATATTGAGGCAGCCTGGCTATTGGGGACTTTCAGTCAGATTTACAATGAGAATGAAAAGCAAAGAGCCCAGCAGGATGATTTAAAATGTTGTAACTTTGACCACAAAGGAAGCTCCAAGAAAGCTGTGGAATGCAAACAAAAAGCTGAGAGGATCTACATTGCTGAGAAAGAACAACAGAATAGAAATGATGGCCTGTGAGCACCACAGGAGGTGGCATTTATCCTCCCTTTGCAGCCTCAAAGCTGCAAGTGTGAGGGACTTTGCTTTGAGGATAAAGATGCAGAGTTCCATGTTCCAGAACAGGGGTAGCAAGCATATCAGGTTCCAAAATGCTGTCAGCAGAGATAATTGTTCCTTGGAATCAGGGCCAGAGTGCTCAGTAATCCAGGCATTGAACCCCTGCAGCCAAGTTGGAAAGATGCCTGGATACTGCTCCAGCTGGCAACAGCTCTTAGCATCATCCACACAATGTTGGCTTTAGGCACTTCTAGAATGCAGGAGTACTGAGATCGAGAAGATTTCCACCTAAATTTCAGAATGTGCCCCTGGGAGGCCATGTGTAAAACTGTGAATGAGAAGCCTATTCAGTGGAAAATCCCAAAAGTTTAAAAGCCAGGAACATGGACCATCTAAGAAAACCTGCAAGAAAAATGCAAAGCAGGCCAGAGACAGAAGCCATGGGAGCTACAACCATCAGCAGAGCCATAGAGGTGGAGCCACATGGAGCTCACAATTTGCCACAGATTGCATCAATTGTTCCACACTGAACTATAGGATTTAATGTTTGCCCAACTGGATTTTGAATTTGTGTTTGTCCCATACCTTTTCGAATGGTAATGTTTATCTTGTACCTTTGAATGTTGGAAGTGTTTAACTTTTCATTTGTACAGGGGCTCTCAGATGAGTCTGTCTTAGACCTTGGAGGAGACTTGGGACTTGGACTTTTCAGCAATGCTGAGACTGTTAGGACTCTGGCAGCTCTTGCAGATAGATTACCTGTGTTTTGCTCATGTGCATGTGCATTTGGGGGGTCAGGGGCAGAATGTTACAGTTCTCATGTGATATAATGTTGACAGACTTAATAATGATTTTTAGTGCTAGCTAAATGTTGAAGATGTGAAATGTTAATAAACATGTCTTTGTATCTGGAGACTAGTTTGAAGAAGTTTAATTGCCAAGTTGAGAAGGGGTGTATTGTGGTGGTTGATACATTGTGTCTCATTGAGAAGCTGTAAGCTTGGCTAGGTAAGCTCAGCAATGTCATGCCTTAGGGCTAGGAAGCCTTTCTGTAGGGCATGGGGACCCTTCCTAGGGCATGGAAGCCCAGCACTAGATTGTAGAGTGCCTTCTCTAGAGTGACTCAGCACAAAAAAGATATAAAAGGGAGTTGAGGAAGGAACTGTACCACTTCCACAGAGGAGTTCTAGTATGCAGTCAGCACGGAAAGGACACTGGAGCTCTGGTCTTCACAGTCATCATGGAAGGAAATCAGAGAGGTGTGCAAGAAGCCACAGCTGCTACTCCTCCCTTTGTTTTGCTGTTTTCCTCCTCCATGAACTGCTGCCCTCTGCAAGGTACTACTCTGCCTTGGAGCCAGCTAAATATGGACTAAAACCTCCACCAACTGTGATCTGAATAAACCTTTACTTTCCTAATTTTGGGTGCCAGGTATTTTGTCCCAGCAATGACAGAGAGGTAAACAAGACAATATCACTGCTTCTTCTGCTACTAAGCAAAGTTGAAAGTGAAGCAATATTTCCAAATTCATTCCTAGAAGTGAGCATCATCATAACACCAAAACCAGAGAAGGACCTAACCAAGAAAGACAAGTATAGAACAATCTCCCAAATGAACAGATGCAAAAAATTCCCAACAAGATAGTAAAAAGAAGGCAGAAAGTAATCAGGAAAATTATACAGATGAGCAAGTAGGATTCATCTGAGTGATACACAGAAGGTTCAACATAGGCAAATCAATAAACATAACCACATCATATTAATAGAGCCAAGGAAAAAGCCCCATGATCATCTCAATAGTCTCAGAAATTTTTTTTGACAAGTCTAACACAAATTCTTGATAAATACCCTACCTACAGAAAATTGGGATAAATGGCCTTGATCTGATTAAAAACATCTGTGACAAACCAACAGCCAACATCGTACTATATGGTCAAAAACTGAAAACTTTCACTCTAAACTCAGGAACAAGACAAGGATATCCACTGTCACCACTCTTATTCACTATAGTCCTGGAAACTAGCCAGGCAATTATGCAACAAAAAGAAAAGAAAGAAATAATGATAGGAAGGGAAGAATGTAAATTATTTTTACTTGCAGATGATATGATGCTCTGTTTAGAAAGCCCCAGAAACACCACCAATAGTCTTCTAGATTTAGTAGCCAAAGTCAATAACATAGGAGGATAGAAATTCTATATTCAAGAATCAATAGCCTTCTGCTGCCTAAATAATAAACTTACTGAGAGAAAATTAAGGAAGCAAAGTCTTTCACAACAGCATCCAAAAAAGAGAAATAGGAATCCATCTAACAGAGGAAGTGAAAGATTTTGCATTGCAAACCACAGTACTCTGAACAAAAGAGATGGAAGGGAATATACGAAAATGGAAATACATTCCTTTCTCTTGGGTAGGAAGAAAGAATACAGAGAAAATGGTCATGTTTCAAAAATTGTTATACATATGTATTGCAATTCCAGCCAAGTACACAACAGAATATCTCATAGAATTAGAGGAAACTTTCCTAAATTAGACTTGGTAACAGAAGAGACCTAGAGTAGCAAAAAGGTCATTCTGGGTAACATCTAAATAAATGTTTACACCAAGTAGGAAGCACAGATTTGAGAATAACAGCCTTTCAACAATAAGTAATTTCCTCATGCTTTAAATTATAAATGCTATTGTAGTCATGTTAAATGCCCCAGAAACACTAAAACATTTTGACGTCCACCATAGCAGAGATGTTTGTTGGCTTGTTTGTTTATTTATTTAGTTAGTCTCTGGCATTGGGATTTGAACCCAAGGCCTTACACATGCTGAGCAAACTCTTTCTGTTAAGTCTATTCCAAATATTAGAAAGTACTTATGTAATAGTTTTCTATTATTTTATATTTTCACATCATCATACCTTTGAAATATATTTTTGGACAGTATGAAAATAAATTTTAAAAATTTGGTTTCACATTTATGTTCCACTTATGCCCTTATTGTGAAAAAGAAATTGATGTTAGAATTAGAAGTTGGTGTATTTCTCACAAAGTGATTGATCAGAAAACATTTTTTTGTATTTGTAAAGTTCAAAAGGAATATGGTAGCAAATTAACATGATTTTTTGTTGCGGTATTACTACTTCCGTGTCAATTCCAGAGGCATCGGAGTGTAATTTGGCTCACATCATTTGTTTTGACAAAGCTCCTATGGCTAACAATTGAATAAATCTTCATAGGATATAAAGCTTGTTACCACTACCTTGCACAGGATTTCACACTGAGATAGCAATATGCACTCAGACTTCCCATCCCTGCTCCTTAGAGAGTCATGCTTATGATCACAAAACATAAAAGTAGAGAACAGTTTTGTTTTGGCCTAAATAGCAACCATGCAGGGTGTTATCTACTTGTTAATACGCTGAGAAATTTTTATGAGAAATGATAGCACTATGGGAGAATTAAAGTGTTGACCTCTAGGTCAGTAAGAAAGAAGACAGATTTCTGTGATGGTCGCGAGTTCTCAATGGCTAGTGTCGTAAAAGTTCTCTCTGGTGTTATGCTCTTAATGTAAACTGGAAGAGCATAGCTGTTAAACTGATTTTGGAGTAGCATACAAACCAAACAGAACTCATCAGCGCTATTCTCCATAGACTGAAGGCTATCATAGTGGGAAGCTGGAAAATGACATGTCCTTCAAGGGCCAGCAACTGCCACAAACAGAAGGCTCCAGGATAGCCACTTGAACAGAAGGAAATCAGTAAGTCTATATAGCTAGGAGATCAATGATTTTAATGACAATTCTATTTGTATAACTAATTATAACCTTGATTGTTGGAAATAGAGGTTATTAATGAATGATTACATAAATTAATTAATATGTAAAATTATCAAATAAATACAGTGCATTGATAAGTATATGTAAAATATGTTCACTTACTTGGTTTAGTTTTATCTTTAAGAAAAATAAAACAACATTTTTGGGGTGAGCCAACATTATTATCTATTGAAATTACAAATTAATTACAAGGAAGAAAATAAGACAACAGAAATTACAAACTACTAAATTCAGAATAGTAAAGGATGCAATGTATCCTCATTGCTCTGTATGTCTTTTAATCTCACAAAAAATAAAAGATCTAAGAATATTTTTAAAATAGAAAATTATGGAAGGTACTACCTAGAGAAATCAATGACATACTAAAACATTGAAAACCAAGCCAAAACAAAAAATAAACAAAACAAAACATTGACTGTGCATGTAACATTTCTATCAACCCATGGACAGCATTATTTAGAAGTACATCTAAATATGGCTAGAACATGACTTCTCCCAATGAATGATTTAATATTACCATCTTCATAACAGTATTAGTTGTGGTGGGAGAGGAAAAATGACAGGTAATCACGTCTTAATTCCTGAGTAGTCCCTGTAGTTCAGTGTGGATTGTAAGCAGCAGTATTGATATTGCTTGGGATATGGTCCAAGATGAACTTTGAAGGACCCCACTCAGCCCCACTGTACCATAATCTACATTACACATGATGTCTAGGTTCTTTATGTCTGTGTTAACTTTGAGAAGCACCACATGAGACTTTGTGTATTATGAATGTATCAGGAGTATATTCTCATACATTTATTTTGTGCTTGGCCAATTGACTCAGAATTTATTCTCAAAAGTAAGCAAATTCATTGGAAATCTACAAAATAAGTGACATATCCTTTTGGTATGACATTTAGCATACACTCTCAGTCGTTAAAAACAAGACCAAAAATCCTAAAACCTTAAACAATGGCCAAGTCATTTTCTTTACAAGCTTAAATTTATTAAGATTTTGAACAGTTTCTCCTGAAGATATTCTGCACCTATCTAAATTACAGATTTTATTTTAAAAATAAGTGGATTTGGGAATTGGACGAGCTAGTTTGTAAATGTTATTTTACCTTTAGAATGATGATATCTATTTAAAGAGAGTAAAAATATGCATTTTCAATATAACATGACATAATGGAATGAAGTTACTTTAGTTTTCAAGGCATTTAATGGATTAACATGCAAAAACATTTCATCTCAGTTTCTGGTCTTCTTTCTTTCTTTATTGTTTATTCATTTATTTATTTTGCAGAACCAGGGATTGAACTCAGGCCCTTGAGCTTGCCAGGGAAGTGCTTATTCTACTGAGCCATCTCCTCAGCCCCTCTGGTCTTTCATTTTAAAAACCAAGGGTTATTTAGACAAGAACACCTTATGATGAAATACGATTACAGTATATATTTAATACAATGAACTTAAGGATGACCAGAAAATAATTCCAACATCTATAAACATACACGAACATCAAAATCCCTTTTCTCAGAAATGTCATTCATTCAGCTTGATTTTTAGCACAGTTTACAATTTTTTCACAACTGTAAATCTATGCACAAATTTGTATTTCTGTTTATGGATTTATTTAAAAATGTCTCAAGTTATTCAAAACTGTTAAGCACCATCATTGTGTGAATTTTAAGTCCAATTAGTCCTTCTTGTTCAACAGCTTACAGTGCATTTGTCCTGAGACTATTATTCAAATTATGATGCACAGGCTTTTTAAATAATTATTAGAGGGTATAGATATCAGTAACATGAGGACTATAGTAAGCCATGCTGTATGAGTGAAGAGTTTAGTACATAATTTTCTAGTGATAATGTGAGAAAGTCTGCCTTTCATCCTACAAGTTACACAAAAATAGTACGCTCATGTAGTCTTAATGGGTCATAGGGCTGGCTGTGGTGGCAAAGACCAGCAATCCCAGGACTCCGGAAGCAAAGATAGGGGTGAATTCAAGGCCAACCTGGCCTACATGGAGAGGTTAAGGCCAGCCTCAAAAAAAAAAAAAAAAGAAAAATGCTCTTGGATCCTTCTAAGTTTGTGTGTTTGTACACACATGTTATCAATCTATCTCATCTACTACTTACACCACCCTTCTGTGCTTCACCCCCTATAGCAAACATTATAGAAACTCTTGAATGGTGTACTCTGTATCCTTGTTTATCCTTAATTATGTACCCTTTCAATTACACAGGAAGGATGGGGAGAATATTGGGGAGTAAAGTGATCAAGGCATATTGTGAGCGTACCAATTTTTCAAGATGAACATAATTGTTATGTATCACAAATAAATACTAATAAAAAAGGAAATGAGGTCACAAACCTCTATTCTTATCACATTTTGTCTCCTGCTCTCCACCCTGGTTTTCTTTACCTTAGTTTGTAAAACTTTCTGAGTATGCTGCAACCCAATTAAATGTTCCCCAACTACACAATCTCTGTTTCTTTCTTAAGCATAATTTGAGGATTTTGTTAAAGACAAGTCTATTTTGAGGAGGGATCTTATTTTATTAGAAGCATTTGTTGGTTTCAAAGTAATAGGACAGCAGTCTTAAAATTCATGCAGATATAGCTATTAAATTGCTTATTATTTAGAACTTTTAAATTTTAAGGTATTACGAAGTAATTGGCTCAAGAACAAAAGAGAACAATTTGCTCTGATAAGAGAAAGGTCCAGAAGCTTCCAGCCCACTTGGGTGTAGATGCCTAAAGGTGATATCCATTTAGTTGTTAAAATAAAGGTGGACTGGTTAAACATTGTAAAGTTTCTTTGAGGGATATGAAAAAGCTCTAAAACTGTAGTGCTAAGATAGCCCAGAAGGCCCAGCTCTTCCACATCAGGCAATGTTTCGCCGGAGGGATAAAAGTGACAAATACCCCCTGATTGGTTCAGAGGGCGCTGGCCCCATACGCTCCTGTTTTGGCAGCTGTCAGCTTCTGATTGACTGGAAGTTCATCTTTTGTGGTTGACTGAGACTCCTTGTTCATACATCATTTCAGGTTTGAGATTAGTACTAAGGGAGGGCTTTATTTTTCCTTGTTCCTTTCTTTTCTCTCTTTCTTTTTCTTTTTCCTTCCTGTTGTTCTTTTCTTTTCTTTTCTTTAGAAACACGATTCTGCTCTACAGGCTGGCCTTGAATTCACTAGGTAGCCCAAGCTGGCCTCCAACTCATAGCGACCATCCTGCCTCATCCTCCAGAGGGCTGGGATTACAGTAGTGTGCCACCATGCCTGTCAGGGAAGTGACATGAGAACAAATTTCATCTCTTGTTTAGGTCAAATTTATTTTCTGTGAGCACATTCAGCAGACTTGAGTATCAAATGTCTGGGTGCTATAGCTATTATAGGTGAGAGTTGAAGAAACTAAAGTCCCTATCTTCCAGTTGCTTTCCTTCTGCCCAGTGAAACTCATCATATGCATAAATAAGAAAATTGTCTTTAACACCACAGTTCGCCGTATATGGAAAAACACTTTAGAGATGAACACTCGGGCATGCTGGGGAGGAACAACTGTGTGTCAGCTACAACAGCCAGGAAGGCCTCACTGAGAAGTTTAGACTTCAGTAGAGATGGAAGGGAAAGTGAGAGATGAGGATGTGGATTTCTAGAGGAGAAACACCACGGGCCAAAGAATGGGAAGTGCAGAGGTACAGAGAAGGCTTGGTACCCTACATGTTTAAAGAAGTGAGAATTAGGGCAAATTAGGGCAGCAGCCAGAGCAGAGTGAGAAAGGGTGGCCATTGATGCCAGTATTTTCCCTTCTCTTGTTTCTGCTTTCCACTGCCTTCCTGCTCAGGTACATTCTTGCAAAACGCTCCTTTCACTACCGGGATGAGGTCTTACTTTCTTTGTAATTGAAGGGAAAGCAACATTCCCCTCTCTAGATTCTACTGCAGACATTACAAGGAGGTATTCTTTGGCTCAGGTTGCAACCGGGACCCACCTTTGAGTCCATCCCAGTAGACCTCAGAAGTCAGTTCTCTAACTGATTTGGCCCAATGAACAATGTTCCCATGCTGATAAAACGGCATTAGGGGTCATGGATTAAGTCCCGAACATCAAATAGCTATTTCTTAAAGCAAAGTGGAATGGAAAGTAGTCAGGTTCAAGGTGCAACTCTTTTACAGATTCAAATATCCCCTTGTCAGTGTGTTCAGAAGAGGTAGTTGGTACAAGAGCCACTAAAAGCATATCATAATCTTCGTTTGGCCAATATAAGACAAGGAAAGAAATGAGGAAGAAAATACGTAATTCAATTAATACTTAGTGTCATGCATATGTATTCATCTACAGGTCACGGTGATAGAACCAAATGTAATTTATTCATGGAGATAGTGGCTTTAATTGTGTTGAAAAAAGACAGCTTCTATATAAATTATGTATGGCATGGTGTCGGAGCTTTAATTTATGCAGATGTAAGCTCTTAGTTCTAAGTAGTTCCTAAAATAGATTTTGTTTGGATTTCAATTTTCACACTACTTTCTAGCACAGCAATTTATAAAGAATGTATAAAGAATGTAACGGAGATAAGAAGATCTGCGGTACTATGAACAATCAGTTTTTTAAATGCTAAAGGAGAGACCACATCACTTATTTTTTTAAAGTTTAATGTCTAGGTTTTGTTTTTATTATAACTTCCAGAATATATTGGATTTCCCAGAATATTTTACTTATTTATATTATTTATTTGTTTATCTATTTATTTATTTTGAGACAAGATCTCGCACTGTAGTACAGGCTGGCCTCAAATTCACTCTGTATAGCTCAGGGTGGCCTGGAACTTCAGCAATCCTCCTGCCTCTGCCTGTGGAGTGCTGAGATTACAGGCTTGTGCCACCATACACAGCTTTTCTTAAATGCCAGAAAAACACATGGTAACTGTGACATTCTTTGCAATGTAATACTCTTTAAGATATCAAGAGAAATTAAAATTACACAAGGACGGCAATGAGTAATGTATTTTTGATGCCCAAATAAAGTCTCCTTTCTTATTGTGACATAGAGCTGTTCTTTCTCGTTTGACAATGTCCTAGTAAGCAAGAGGTTGAAACTGTAGTCTCAGTTATTGTTATTTTTGTGGTGCTGGGGATTGAGCCCACAGCCTTGTACGTGAGATGCGAGAGCTCTACCCTGAACCACACCCCCAGCTAAAACAGGAATCCTGTTTCCCTTCCTGCTGAAAGCAAATAATTTACACAGAAAAACAAGATCATGCACAATATAAGGGCAAATTGTTCATTTTTATCAGTCCATTATTAATGTCTATTGAACCCAAGCAGTGCTTCATTCAAGAATTAGGAGAAAAGAAAGAAGTAAGGGAAATATACATATAATATATATAATATGTATATATTACTATATATGTAATAACTTAGGTAATTATGATTTCTACTGAAAGGAATAGTTAATACTTAATTTTTTCTTCTTTTTAATATCTTAAACCAATTTTGCATGCTTATATCTGGAAATCCAAACGACTAATTAGAAAAGGGCAACATGCAATATGGCAACCATTGTTGAATTCCTATCATTTTGTTAAGTGAAATTCTGTATAAGTTCTGATTTTTTTTTTTTACTATTTTTTATTATTTAAAAAAATTAAAAATTATAAAATGGAAATCTCAATTATAAGATTTAGTTGTCCTTCAAACAAATATTGCACATAAATAAATTGCAAAATCACTCTAGAAAACTTTATGACCAGGTCTCCAGATTTACTAATAAATGTGTTGTACAAATCCCTTGAACACTTAATTTGTATCTGACACTGTTCTAGGCACCAGGGATATTAATTCAACAGAAACTTCTGATGAGTTATGGCTTCATATTCAGTAGAATATGATCACTATTCTACTATAGTGAGAACAATAATAAATAAATAAAACAATACCCTTATAAGATCTGTTTTTATTAGCATATATTTACCACACAGAAAAATTACATTCATTAGAGGGAATTTGTTCCTGTAAAAGATACCTTAATTCTTCTGCTTTTTTTTTTTCTTTTTTCCTATTCTCCTCTTTCAACCTTTCTTTGCCTCCCCATTTACATTCATCAGAGGGAATTTGCTCCTGTAAACGATACCTTAATTCTTCTTCTTTTTTTTTTTTTTTTCCAATTCTCCTCCTGGCCCTGCAACCCTTCTTCACCTCCCCATTTACAAAAGCTTTCATCTTCCTCTTTCCATTCCATTATTATTAAACCCTGTTTCCCCTCCTGCTTGTTCCCCTTCCTGTCTGTGTGTGTTCTTCCTACTTCCCAGTATCTGTCTTCTGTTGTGATCCTTATTTACTCTTTGGGTTTCTCACGGCAGAGAAACAGTGCACTACTTAATTGTGTATGTCTAATTTATTTCAATTAATATTGTTGTCTGCAGATTCATACACTTATCTGGAGTCATTTGACTCAAGTTTATCTTTAAGAGAAATCAGTAGTCCCCTTATATATAAATTCTGCAGTCATTAATATAAGAAGGTGCATTATTTGGATGGAAATGAGTGCAAGAACAAATATCCATTCATTTTATTATTTTGTTTCATTTTATTTTCTGGTACCAAGGATTGAACTTGGGGCGTTGCGTTTGCCAAATAGTCGCTTATTCCACTCAGTTGTATCCCAGGCCCAAAACGTGCGCTTTTAAAGATGAGGCTACATCTATATGTCAAAATGGAGAGCTGCTCTAGGGCCAGCGAGATAGCTCAGTGGAATAAGTGCTTGCTTAGGCAAGCATAGGGGCAGGGGTTCAATCTCCAGTACCCCATGATGAGCCACTCCCCAGGACACACTGAGGAGGCAACTGAGTCCAGGTGTGATGGTGCACACCTGTAATCCCAGGGCTGGGAAGGCTGCAAACGGGAGGATCATTGCGAGTCTGAGCTGTGCAGTGAGACCCTGTACCAAATACATTTTTTTTTTTAATGGACAGCTGCTAAGGTGCACCCTGGACTTTTGTCTCTGTTACCAGAATTACTTCAAAGAACTGAAAAATAATTGCTGAGTCATTTTATTGAGTTTTTCTTAGATTTGGGGGGCATCTGTTCAATTATTTTTTCTCAAAAGTTTTATTTATGCAGGTTTTAGCATATCTCTTACTACATAAAATTTTATATATTTTACATTAATATGATCACTGCTGACTCCTAGATAACCCAATATATTTAAATTTATCATTTACTAATTCACTTAGTGTTCTAGTTTTCAAACTCTGTTTCTCCAATCCTGATATTTTTTTACTTTTTCCTTCATTTTTCTATTTTTTTTTCTTTTTTTCATAATTTTATTGATAAA
>NDGM011176462.1:0-11091 GCA_002564305.1 Octomys mimax | reverse complement strand
GGGTCCTAGAAGCTGCAGTGATCTAAGCAGCAGCAAATTTGTGCATTCGTCTTTTTTTCTTTTTTCTGTACAGCGAGACACATGGAACTGGAGCTCCTGTCTTTTAGTCACCACCCCTCTGCAGTCTGTGCAACATACAGAGCTAAGTGTATGTGTCAATCCTGGAATTTTTGTATTTTTCTGTTCGATAGCCACTCCTCTGTATGTAACTTAGACTTCTGATTAGATGATAGATATATACATGAATGTGTGGGCATAGAAGATGCAGTTATTTTTTTTTTTTTTTTTAATTTAGAAATCTCTGTGAAAGTCACAGAAAGCTTGAATTGGAGACCTGAGGAGAAGGTAGAAGTTATTTGTGCATGAACTATCACACATCTTTGTAAAACCCACTAATTGTTTTCATTGGTGTTCCATACTTGTTTGGGGAAGTACGTTTAATGAAGTGGTTAAGAAGTCCACAGTCAGATCACTGAGTTTAAACTCCAGTGGCATTTAGTCACAGGTTTTGAGCAAGTCATACATCTGATATTGAGTCAGTTTTTCATGTGTGTTTTGGGAATAACTGGAGAGCCAACTTCAGAATGCCCTTGCTTAGGTTCAGTGAAGATACTTTAAGCTGCCCAAAAGTCAGGTGCCTGGCACATACTCAGCCACTGAATAAGTGGTACTTCTTGTTTTTACTGTCATCGTTTCCATGATATGTGGAGTGGGAATAACAATTAGTCCTATCTTAAGGAATAATAACCAGTCCTCGTAAGGACACCACGAGATGTTGGCAGATTTGCTCTGCAGGGAAGTGCTCAATAAATCCTAACTTCTTTTATTTATTTATTTATTTACTTTAGAGAATGGTCTACAGAATGTCCAGGGTCTCATTACTAGATTGGACTCATCGTGATCCTCCTGTTTACAGCCTCCCAAGAGTCGGGAACACAAGCCTGCGCCACCACGCCCAGTCTCAGTTGCCATCTCAGGCCCATGCTTTTAATATTGACTCAAGAGTAAAGCACCTAACTTGGAGAATCATTAGGTACTGGCTATTAAAAAGATTATTTTATAGGGTCTTATGCATACTAGAGATAGTTGCATTTTGCTGTATATCCATTTCTGTGATTTTCTGCCCCGTTTTTCTATTTCAGAACTGTAGAGGTCAAAATGAAGCTACTTCCCTACTGTCTCCTCCCTCACTGCTCTTATCTAAAATAGAAAGCTCTCTGAAAGGAAAGAACCAGGGGAAATTCCCATGTGAGGAACGAAATTGTCCATGTGAAGGGTGAGGGCTTTAGTAACTGTGTGAGGAGAATCAGGAAAGATAATCTCTATAGGATACTAAAAATTAGAGGCAAAAACTTTCAAGGTTAACTTGCTTCTCCAAGGACTTCTAGATACTTGCCTAGTGCCCATGGGTTTGCCTATGGTGTACACCTCAGTTGGGCGCTGATTTTCAATCATAAAACAGATAGAAAGGAAAAACATGTAAAATACATGTATTTTCTTTAATAAGAAATTAAAGAAACTCTTTATCAACATCAGGATCCTTGCTGCTGGTGAAGTGGATCAGTTGGTTGTCCGTGATCACAGCTACAAGGAATTAATTCATTGAGTATCCGATGGGCACTCTGTGCCTTGAGCAGAATTCAAATGCATCCTTTTGCATCCTAATGCAATGAATGTTAGCAGCAAATACTCCTATTTTGGCAACCGTTGCTGGAAGCTCCATGTACTCCAAGAATCAGGCCACAGATGCCTTGGAGAGACGGAAGCTCTGAGCACATCCCAGGACTCCTCTGGGATAAAGTTAGAAGCACAGTGCTTGGCCCTCTTCAAGAATATTGCTTCAAAGCACAGTACACAGAAGGAAATAGAGCATCTCGTGCTGAGTGTTGACTCATGCTCCGGAGATGGGAAAATGGGAATCTGTTGAGAATCAGGCAGCAGGAGCCGAACTTCTGTGACTCGGAAGTTAAGACAGAACAGAGGCTGAAAACAGGAGGATCACTGAGGTCAAGCTGCATAGTGAGACCCTGTACCAGATATATTAAAAAAATAAAAATAAAAATTTAACATTGTAGCTAGATGGATGTCCCAGAAGTAGCTGGTGATTGATTGACTTTGATTTTTGCTATTGAGGGACTTAGTGGTGTGGTGGATTATCTTTATCCTTGCAGTAAAATTTATTTATCCATTATAGACTATGGGCTCCCCAAAACGCTCAGCAGTGAGAGCTAAGGCTGCAGGAGGAAGGGCCTACACATGGAGCACCAGTACTTTAATCTCTCTAAACGCTGGAGAACTACGGCTCCTTTGCTACTCGCCTGGAATAGGAATGTGAAACAGAGATTTACGCAGGACTAGGAAGTGCTTCTTCTGCATGGAATTTGCCCCGACTAGGTTGCACCTGCGTGTGCGATGTATCAGGAAGTGTTTCCATGTTTAAATCATTGGGAGAAGAAATTACATGAAAAAATTGCTGAAAACTATACCAGAAAAATGTAGGGGCCCATGACAGCTGGAAAAGGCCTTTTGAATTATGCAGTGTCTTATTTCTGTACTTCTGTGAAGCAGCAGACATTGAGGGCTTCGACTGGGAGACGAGAAGCAGTCAGTCTCTGAGGTTCTGCATTGGACAGTCTGCCCTTCTCTCTCACCCCTTCCCATCTTTCAGGACATGTCAGTGTGGCCTGCAGACCCACGGTGGACAGACCTTCTTCTCTGGGCTCCAGTATCTGCTTCTCTGCTCACACGCAGGCAGAGAATCGCCCACTGTGCACTGGCTGGCGGCTGCTGCAGATGCCAGCTCATCCGTACAGGGTCCTGAGTGTGTTCCAAGAGAGCTGCTCTCCGAGCCACCCAGAGTCGGTGTGCAGGTCTGCAGCTGCACTTGGGCGAGAAAGCGCTGGTTCAGGCCTCACTGGCCCCACCTTCCACAGGCCTTTTGTGGGGCAGCTCTAGGAGGCTTTTGTGTGACTGGTTTTCATTGCCAATGTAGCAGCATCCAAAGGCAAAGTGGGAGTGGCTGCAGGGCTGCTGGAAGCAATGAATAAAGACACAAGATTGCTAAAAAGGCAAGGGACAGGCAAGGGCCCTGGTGGCATTTGAAAGCATAAGGATATTTAATTTAGCACTGGGAAATGTGATTGACATTTCAGGCTGCCCCACACAGGCTGTGGAACTCAGGACCCAGGTTTGCTCCTGTGTAAAATTTTGGTCCTAAGAGCTACTTACAGGGTAGAGAGAAGTTAAGGAAGATGACTCCTGTGAAATCCTGTCATCTGCACTATCTGCCTTGCGTAAGCCTGGCCCCTGGAAGCCCTCACTCCTAGGGAGCAGCTGAATGCAGGATCTACTGTCTGGCTTGAAGGAGAACAATGGTTTGCTCAGTCTTTTTATTGCTCTTGCAGATCCCTTTCAGCCTTGGTTTATTACAGTCTCTCACTTTTCAGGGCAGCATTTATATTCTACTAGGCTTATTCTGCCTTCCTCACTCCTAGGGAGCTATTTGGTGTACTTATATAACACTGAGACTATCTTCATTTATAAAAGATGAACCTTTTCCATTTTGGAGCATAATTGTAAGGTGTATCCATTTTGGATAATTAGGAATATCATAGGTCAAAGTATCAGGTAACCACCGATTATAATATCAGCACACGGAAAGTCATTACATGTGTGTATTACGCATGCGTGTGAGTGTGGATGGGGAGACAGTACTTTACTACATATAATATTTCTAATGTTTTGTTTTGTTTTTTTCGGTGGAACCGAGGATTGAACTCAGGTCCTTGCGCTTGCCAAGGAAGCACTTATTCCACTGAGCCATCTCCCTGGTCCTTCTAATGTGTTACTTATGGCTCTTGATGTTGCAAAATAGTTTTACAGGATGAATGAAGGTGAACTCTGTTTTTTCTATTTAGCTAAATCTAAAGCAGTGAGAGATTTGTTAATGAGAGAGATGAAGCTACAAAGCTTTCTTGAATTTCTTCCCAGAGCCTAGTGTAAGGTCAAGGTGAAGAGCTGGAAACCGAAGATGAGTGGTTGCATTTTCCTCTTTGGCTGTTCTTCTGGAGAAGCGGTGTTTCTGCTTTGTGCTGTCAATGACAAGGCTAGTGAATACTTTGTTCTATAAAGCGTGATAGAAGTGTACAATATAGCATGCATTTAAATGAAAAGTACGTTTTTAAGAAAACACACGTTACTGAGAACAGTGGGATAAGTGTGCCCCAAGTGAGAGGGAGCATTTTGATGGGGACCAATGCCGCTGTGTCTTAATGTAATAAATGCAAGAAAGTCACTCACTATATTTTTGATACATCTAATATTTAGCTCATTGGAAGTGATACTACTTGCATCTAATTAATGTATAAGCATTTAATTAAATATATACTTTTATATAAGTAATATATAATCAATGCACATATGTAGTATGTGTGTACTCTATATATTTGTATAGTACATGCATTACATATTGTGTACAGATATGTGAACAGCTCATGCAACTACTCTATGATACACCCTTTTCTTATTTTCCAGCTGAGGTTAAATAACTGCCCACAAGTCATACAGTCAGTAAACACTGGAATCAAGTTTCAATCCCACAGGACTGTAGAGTTTGAGCTTTTATCTCCTCTGCTTACTGGATTGAAAATGGTGGGGCAGAAAATAATGCTCCGTCAGCAGGCATAAAGTTTCACTTACATATGAGGAGCTCATTCTAAACTCTACCACCTGGGCTTATGTTTAAACAAAATATTTTATTGAACACCTAAAGCTTTGTTAAGAGGATAGATATGGCAAATGTAACTATTATAATACTATTTATAAAAACAGAAATAATGCTCCAGGTTGAAAATTCAGAGTCCTGTAAAACTTACCCTCCTTTATATATAAATTTTACATAGTTGAGCGAAAATGTGGCACTTATGCACATATACATATCTAAAGCTACACAGCTACAGTTTTTACCTATGTAAAAGGATTTTTTTTTTTAACAAAGGTGTCACTTTGTTTACCTTTTTTTGTTAATGATTGAAGTTCTGCCACCATTCAGACCAATTCTCAAGGGCACTGCCAAGCTGGCATTAGTTTAGTAATGGCCCCAGCATTTGTACAATGAGGCCATGATATTTCTCAAAGCAACAAGAAAGAAGTTCACATCTAAAAGGTGAAAGCAGATAAGCTGGTTCTCAGGACGCAGCATGAAACAGGGGGATCCCCGGGGAGCTGGTGAGTGTCAGAAATAGTGGATTTATTTCTGTGTCTATTTCAGTTGGTTTTCTTTTTCTCTAACAGTGTTCTCTTGTGAGGCTATATGGAAATCTACACTGTATGATCCAACATAAAATTGATAAGCCCTCACTTATATTTCAGTCAAAGGTGATGTGATTGTCCTTCTTAATATCAAAAGAGGAAGCTGAGTTTTTGTTTCCAAAATGAGACTTGAAAACAAGTATGCATGTGCACACACACACACACACACACACCCCTACACCCCTCTGTATCCAAACATTCAACATTCCACGACATGGACACAAGTGGATTTAGCCTTAAAATTTCTTTGTCATCCAGTTTGTAGCTGGCTAAGGAATGAAATGAAACAAAAATAAGAGCAGGACTCCTCTTGGTCACCTCAGTTGGCAGTGGCAACAGATGTCCCTGTGGTTACATGGATTTCTTGCCAAAGTGCTTCTTCAGCTTGGTAGGACATGCCTTGTTTTTGTTTGTTTGTTTGTTTGTATATTTGCTGAACAGCCTTCTAGTTTCTGGCTCTCTTTACCACCAAAAGCAGAAAAATATAAGATTCTTTGGCCATTTTAACAGGAACTTGTTCTTCAAGTGCCAACTATTTCAACAAATGAAGATACTTGACCGCAAATTATTTTTTTCCAAGTCAACATTATGCTATTAGCAGATCCCTACCACAAACTCAATAGACAAATGATGTTGTCTCACTTTTTAAAATCATTTATTGATTGTTTGATTAATTGATTTGGTACATGGTCTCGCTATGCAGTTCGGACTTCTAGTGATCCTCTTATCTCAGCATCCCCAATGCTTGGATTGCAGGCATTTCAGTGGCTGGCTCAGGGTGGGGCCTGCATGGGCATACAGTACCGGGGATCAAACCCAGGTCCTTGTGCTTGCCAGGCAGGTGCTTAGAATGCTGCTCTATCTCTCTGACCTTAGCTGTCACGCTGTCTCTTTAGATATGGTCACCCTTGACAGTTTAAACCAACCAAATGAAAACCCTTAAAACTAAAAAGCAAAATCAAAAATACCTCAGTTTCAGAATAAACGTTCATATTTCAAAGAAAATATTAACATGGGGATGATTTTAATATGTCAGGGCTAAGTTTTTCCTTCTTAATCTGTTTAGTAAGATATTTGCAACTCTGGCATGAAAATCATAAGGAAATGTTCTGAGGGGATTCTTTGTATTTTTGCTTTCTTCTCAATTGATGGGATTGGATTAAAATCCAAAATGAATCAATTATTATAGTTTATTTGAGTACTGAATTTTATTTTCTTAATAGAATTACATACTTAAAATTTGATCATTCATTTTTGTAGCTTCTCAGAGCATTATTTTTTTATCCTTCATGTGTTGTTAAATGAAAGACTTATGGATATTATTATTAAAATCAATATCAGTAACTTTGGCCCAAGATGCATTCCAGGAACTATATAAAGTGCTTTGTTCTAGTTAACTCTTACATGATCCTACTTACCCCCCCAACAGTCAGTACTGCTGTGTTTAGTTTATCCCAACAAGAAGTTTTGAATTTTCAGAACTGCAGTACCTTGGGCAAGGCCTGCATGGGTCCTCTAGAGGAACAAAAGTGAGCGTTATATATAATTTGTTATGCACACAGATTTCTTAATTCTACAAGTACAGAGGCAAAGAGTCCAGAGAACCTGTATGAGTTGGAGAATTGGAGGATTCAGTCCAAAAAGCTGGACTTTACAGAAGAGAAGCGATCAAGGATACAGCACCAGTCCAAGACTGAAAGCCTGGGACCCCTTAGGAACTCTGTGGTACAAATTGGCATTGGAACCCTAAAACACTGGAGTCTGATGCCCACAAGGAAGGGCAGCAAAAGACATGCCCTTTCCGGCTAAATGGAAATGCCAAAAAATGTACTGAACGTCCTCATTCTTCCCCTTTCGTTTTTCCTGGGCAACAGGCATGCTGGATGGCACTACCCACAATCAAGAGTGATTTTTCCCTCCTCAGTTTGCTGGCTAGGATGGCAGTCATTTCCGGAAATACTCCACAGACAACTCCAAAACATGCTTTTCTAATCTGCTAGGTCTGTACTAGTCTCGTCTTGTTTTTTCTCTTTCTGCTATCAGAAAGCAAACCCAGGACCAGAGCAATAAGCTACATTGCAGCCCTTTTTTATTTTCGTATTTTGAGGCAGGGTGTTACCACTTTGCTCAAGCTGGGCTGTGGGACTTGTGATCTTCCTACATCAGCCTCTCAGAGTGCCGAGACTACAGAGTATACCGCTACTGGAGGTGTTTCTTAATCCGTGAAAGTTAACCTAGTGTGATTAAATTTAGTTCCTCTCAGGCAGTTGCAACGGTACCAGCCCTTGACATCTTACTGTGGTGCTGCGCTCAACAGGAGATTTATGAGCCTCCTGGTGGTCCTTACCCAGTGAGTGCTGATTACCTTATAATACTTGGCTATCAAAAATATCTCCAACATGTCTCCTAATGTCCCTAATAGCTCTTTCTGGTGAGGAGATAAGGTAAAATTGCCACCTCTAAAAACCACTGCACTAGGTGTGTGGCAGTGTCTGGTACAAATTTCCTTCCTTGGGACTGATGTGCGCGCTGCCTCTCCTGGTGACTTGCCTCTTCTGGTGACTTGCACATGGTGAGAGCCATCAGCTCTTTCCATCCCCTGCTTTCTTCTGTACGTAATGTTCTAGCCCTTAAAGAAATTAGTAATGGCTGTTCATTCATCTGGGTGATTTGTTAAGTGCATTTGAACAGAAAAGAAAATCTTCCTTTTTGTGGGTGTGCTCAATTAAAACTGCACGGTGCCCACATATGGTGAAGTCTGCAGAATTTGCACACATCATATGAAGAGGTTTGTAGGAAGCATCTTTGAATCCCTCACTTCTGTTGCCTGGTGACCATGCACTTTGGGGAGGTGATAGCCCTGTGTTCCCTGAGTCTGACTTCTGGTGACTGCTGCCCTGAATTGCTGAGTGGCCTTGAGCGAGTCACCTAATCGTCTGCATTTCTCCATTTCTCTTTTCCCTCTGGAGGAAGGAAGAACTGTCCTCTGATTATAGAAACGCCCACCTTCAACCTTGTAGAGTGGTGTTATATTGAGTGCAAAATACTTTGAAAGAAATGTTAAGACAGCTAATTCATTGAAAAGTAAATACAGTTTTGAGAAGGAAAGCATTGTTTATTCAAATTAATTTTTCAAATAAAATAGCCCATTTGTTAGCAATCAACTTCAAAATACCACAAGAAGAAAGCCAGAAGGCTGCTCCAGGTCAGCTTTTGGTTGCTTTCCATTCTCTCTGGGATAAATACTTGCTCAGGCCTTAGGGTCACTGAGGATTGGCTAACTATAAATTTTAGAAGAACTGAATACAAGCAATACCAATGGTGACTACGCATGGGTGACATTCGCTAATCTCATAGAAGCTGAGGATGCATCTTGCTCTTTTGGAGAGTAGCTATGATAAAAGTACTTCTTCCTGTTGGGGTTTATTCTCCTCCTCTTAGTCTTCAGTGGAAAAAGGGTTGACTTGTGAAGACTTGAAGATGTGTGTAGATGTGTGTGCCCTGTCTCTTACATGAGGAATTCCAGAGCATGTTCTTAGTATGCACTTGAAACGTATCTTAAGTGCCTTCTTAGCTCATGTGGTGTCTCACTTCCTCAATCCTGAAAAATAGCCCTGGAATTGCTTTTGCCAATTAGTACACAAAATTACCCAAGAACAAAAGAAATCTTCATAGCTATAGGGTTATCCTCATCTAAATATTTCTCTTTAATTGCTCTCGATGTATTGAATAACAGGTGTACATGGCTACCTAATTTATAAATGAGATAAAGTTATTGTCTCATAAATATTTCATGAGCTAAGCCCTGAATCTTATGGATGTGAGCAATAAAGTGCGTTATGCTTACATAAAATGCCACACAACTTTAATATACATTTATCTTACCGTCTTAAACACATTTAGCAGTCAAGAAATGAATTGCTTATACTGAGTTGAAACAACAGAGTAAATTAAAACTTGATCTTAAAAGTGTCACATTAAGTTTTTATTTTTACATAGTAGTTGCTTTGTCCCTGCCTCTTAAAATAGGTCATTAAAGTAGACATGTCATGAAGGACATTTGTAAGGTTCTTTTCAGAAATAAGCAGCATTTGAACTTCCTAAGAATCATCAATTTATTTAGTGATGATAGAAAATTAAAATAAAAGCAGAAGAAAATGACCCTGGAGAAGAGAGGATATAGTTTCACCTTCTTCTGTCTTTGTGCCCCTAATCTGATAGCAGTTCTTTTGCAAATTGAATTTAAACTCTGAAGTCAGGTTTCTACAGAAATTCAAAGGGAAGTTAGTAAACCAGGTAATTCACCAGTCTTGGGAGAAAAGGAATAGTCTTTGACATGCGCCCAGGTGAGTGTTTCCCTGGGGTGGAGAACATACAGCCTGTGACCCACCACTGTCACTTTCTTCTCAGCATTCCCTAGGGCTCTTTTCCAGATAAGGGTGCATCACAAGTAATTCTGGCTGACCTGACAAGATTTCTAATACTTTTGTGCGCCCTGGAAAGCTGCCTGCATTTGAGCAAACCAACTGGATGATTCAAGGTGGGGGCTAGAAAAGAAAAACAGGGAGATTCCAGAGACACACCCTGTGCAAGGGACTTTGACCTTAAGAAATATTTGAGCTCTGTTTTTCCTTTTAAGGAAGCAGCTCTGAATTGGAAATGTGCGTTCAGCTCCCTTACTCTTGCAAGTTTGGACTTAATGTTCCAGATGAGGCTCTGTTTGACCATGGCTGTTTAAAACTACAGCTCTTCTCTAAGTCTGTCTTGCTTTGTAAGGTTCTTAGGAAAGCTTCCAGAATTGTCTCCCGGAACTATGAAAGAAGTAGTACCTTTTCATTTATTTCATTCCTACTTAATATTAGTTGATAAACACACAAGACTGTAGCTTTGGTACTTTGGAATGCAGGTTTTTCTCCATCATTTTCTGTGTAATATTGATAAGAACTAGATTTTTCCTTCTTTTCTTTTTGGTAGAACTAGGCATGGTTTACACTACAACTGAGCTACATCCAGAGCCTTTTTTATTTTTCATTGCCCAGGCTGGCTTGAAACATATGATCCTCCTGCCTCATCCTCCTGAGTACCTGGCATTACGAGGCTGTGATACCATGCCAAGCCGAGAGCTTCCTTCCTAATTCCATACACCTTCAGAGTTATTAGCTCCAAGGAGATGCAGATCAACAAGCAGAAACATCCTTGCCTTTGAAAGCCACATAACCCTGGAATCAAGTGCTAATATGTACAGTTTATTCACATGTAAGCCATTGATTTTACTCTTTTCAACATTAGTTTTTTAAAAAAAAAAATCTCAAAAATGGGTAATGACAGCCAAGAAAAGTTTTTATGATATTAGTAATGAGATGTGGAAAACTTATTGATAAGAGTGCCTGGCAGTGAAAGGTGCTCAGTAGCTGTTCTGAGCACATTTGAAATGCATATCTATCTTGTTTACTTATCTGTGTGCAAGGAGCTATCAGAAATCATAGAGTCCTTTCAAAGATACAGAGGAGTCTTTTGAAGTCTATATAAAAGAGCTTAAGAATTAATGCCTTTCTTTTATCCCAGGTATAAATGCCTACCATGTTCAAAGGGCATCAGTCAGATTAATATTGAAAATATTCTTTGAAGTCCTAAAACAGAAGGGCCTGAGAATAAAATCCATAGCTATTTCTATAGGGAAGAAAGGTCCCAAAATCAAGAAATAGGCTCCCTGGAAAACTAGGCCATTTCTGATTTGAGATATATATATATATATATATATATATATATATATATATATAT
>NDGM011176461.1:0-30109 GCA_002564305.1 Octomys mimax | reverse complement strand
TCCTCTATACCTTTCTGCAGTTCTTTACTTCAGATGCTATTATTTCAGAGATTTCAGGTGTGTTATTTCCAATTTCTCCCATGCTATTGTTTCCTGCATTTGTTCTGGGTGGGCTCAGTGCCTGAGAATCCATTTTGCTCCTTCTCTTTGCCATTTTGCATAGCACTGCCTTCTGGCCTTTGGTGTAGAGCTTTGGTAGAGTAAGATCCGGACCTTAGCAACAGGTCCAGATCTACCAAGTTCAAACTCCTCCATGTGGGTGTGGCTTGGGTCTGGTTGCTGTGCTCCACTTCTTCCTACTGCAGCCCTTGGAAGTGAACCCACTGTGCCACTCTGACAAGATGTTCTGCTCCTAGATCAGCTGGGTGGGTCTTGCCTCTAGCCTCTCTGAAGGGAGTTCTGCCACAGGGTTTCACACCATGCCTGTCTGATGGAGGAAGTTCCACTCATACACCAGGGTACTGGGTCTAATGAGGATTTGGCAGGCCGCAGGTAGTCTCGCTCACACACTGGGCAAGGGTCAAATGAGGATCCAGTGGGTCTCACTCACAAGCCAGACCGGGGCTCTGGGTTGAATGAAGATCCACTGGGCCCTGACTGGTCTTACTCACACAGGGCCTGGGCTCTGGGTCAAATCTCCTTTCTCATTTCAAATACCCTGTATCACTCACACGCACATTGGTGTGTTGTACACATTTACATGAGTGTACTCATTTATCAAAATTTATCCAACTGTCCACTTAACATGTTTTTCACTTTATGTATATTACATCTCAAGTGTAAGACTGAAAAAAGTAACATACGCACAAGTGTGTTACTATATTTGTCTTTTATTTTTCAATTTAAAATGGCTGACTAACCCTCTGTTGAGGGGCATTTGAGTTGTTTCCTAGAATTACCTACTACAAAGTTTGCTGCTGTAAACAATATTTTTATATAATGAAGTATTACTCAGCTACAAAGAAAGAAAAACTGGAGGCTTTTATAGGTAAATGGATGCAACTACAGATCATATCCATGAAGTGAAATAAATCAGACTCCCAAGTGTAAGCATCATATTACCTCCTAGTGTAAGAAACTGAAAGAGGAATTAAGATACAAAAAGTACAATAGAGATTGTTAAAAGAACCGCTCAAAACAAAAGAACTGGGATGGGAGAAAAGTAAAGAAGGAAGCAATGGATAGATGGACATAAATAAGATAGCTAAGGTAATTGCACTAATTTTTATTAGTTCATTGAAGGGAACAGATAGTGTTTACACTGTGATCAATGTTACATGCCTGTATCTGGTAATCTGAGCAACTACTTTGAAGATAACAATATGCAATATAATAACCATTGTTAATCCCCATCTTGCTTTGAAATTCTGTATCATTTTTATTGTTTTTAACTTTAAAATAGAAGGAAAACTGTACAATATTTGAAACAAAGGCCAGCTAAGTGAAATAGAAAATTTTAGCTGCCCTGTTTTCCAATTCAAACTCTGAAATATACCTTGCTTGATTGTAAAAGAGGAAAGGGTTGAGGCTGTGTAACCGTTGCATTTCTCTATAGGAATTGGATCTGTTAAGAGGAAAAATCCTGTATTTTAGTAATAAACAGGCTTAACATTGGATCTGGGTTTGGCTACTAACCTTTCATGTGGAGTAAGCCTCAGTTTTCCTGCCTCCATAGTGGCAATGCCAGAATCCAACTCTGACTGCTATCTCCTAACAGGTCTCCTATTTCATTGGATCCTCTTTACAGCAGTTAGAACTAGTAAGGCTAAGTTCCCAGAGAGAAAAGACAATGTGATTTTTAAAATAATAGACTCTGACTATAACAGACGCTAGAGTTTATTTATTTATTGGCAGAACCAGGGATTGACTCAGGCCCTTGTGCTTGCCGGGGAAGTGTTTATCCCACTGAGCCATCTCCCCGGCCCCAACACTAGAGTTTAGAATTGGGCTTTGTGTTCAGGATTGGACAGTTTACTTGCTTTCTTTCCAGCTTATCCCTGCTGCCTGATGGCTGATAATAGCTCTGTCCCATGTCTCATAGGATTGCTACGAGCATCATATGTATAATTTGAGCTGAAGCATTCAGAACAGTGTCAGCACACAGTAAATACCCCAAAAGCCTTAGATACCTCTTACTCTACTAGCATGCAAGTTCCGTGTGGCCAGGAGTTTTGTTTGATTCATTCACTGCACTAGCAACTGTGCCCAGGAGAACATGTAATCCACTGACATTTGTTGAACAAATCAGTGAACAATGTAAATTAGATTTTGTCCCTCTGGGCACGTTTTACCAACACTTCTGACACAAAATGGGTGGGGATTTTCCTCACACCAATCAATTCCCCCAGTGGTGCCCAGCAAGTCAATTCAATTGTCACACTAACCACCTGCACTAAAGTGCTGCACCTTTGTTCCGCAAGATCCCCACTGCAGAAGGTAAGTGCATATCTTGGCAGCCCAGATGACCGACTGGCTGACTAACAGACTGAATGAATGACTATAAATTGGTAGTTTCAATAACCTCTCCCCTACCAGGATTGATAGGTTGCTAGAATAGGCCCAATGAGCTCAGAAAATACTATTACTATTACCACTTCATCACAGAGGCTACAACTCAGCAACAGCCAAACGAAGAGATGCAAGACAGGATGGAGAGAGGGCGCAGGATCTTCCATGGCTTCTCTACATGTGCTATCCTGCTGTGCCATCATGTGTGCCAACACAGACACTATCTGTACCTATTACTTGGGGATTTCTATGGAGGCTTCATTTCACAGGCACAGTGGAAACTAACTGACCATTGGTGAGGAAAATAACATCGAGCCCCTCTCTTCTACTGGACCATCAGAAGAGAGGCGGAAAGTTCCAGTACTCTGTTGTTTCTAACCACCAATTCTCATTCTGAAGTTACCTAGAGATTTCCAACGCTTAGCTATCTCCTTAGTACACAGAACAATACCACAGGATTGGTATTGTATAAATGTATACTAATGCCCTGCTAAGGTATTTAAAGTGCTTCACTTTTTAGGCATTCATAGTTCTTTTTTAAGTGCTAGTAACCATACAAAGGCTATTTATACCCCCAGAACTGATGCTGAATCCAGCGCCTTCAAACTGAGCCCCATCTCTAGTCCCATCTCACCCTCTTTTTAAAAATTTGAGACAGAATCTATCTAAGGCACTAAGTTGTCTGGGCTAGGCTCAAACTGGTGATCTTTTTGTCCCAGAGTGTTGGGATTACAGGTGTGTACCACCATGACTGGTTGAACATTTTAATGCATCTATACCTTCTAAAATCTGAAAGAAATCTCCTTTGCTATTTAATGAAATTCAGGATTCATAGAGGAGCTTAAAACTGCAAGATAAAGTATGTATGCTCTTCTATCTTCAGGTTCATGTCCTGCCATGCTCCCTGGGATGGTCATTCTGCAAATACTCTGGTCATCTTGCTGCCGACTGGATATGACAAGCTTGGTTCTGCACAGGCTCCTTCTGTCTCAGGAATGTCCTTCTGGATCCGTGCCCATTAGACTTTGTATAATTTAGTCCTCTTCATATATAATTTCTAAAAACTGCTGTTGCTACTCTTAGCTGAAGTGATCTATTTCTCCCAAACCTCCACTGTCACATCATGTCATTTTCTTATTTTTCTGGCTTTTCATGGTGCATTGCATCAATTGGAAATATACTGTTATTTTGTTGTTAATTTATTGTCTACTTCCTTCTCTGTAGCCCTCATCTCTTTTCTCCACACTCCATGTCCCTTGAATCTAAGAAATAGGAAAGCAGAGTTCTTGGTTTTCTTCTTCAGTGATATAGTTTTTAGCAGGGAATTAGTATACATTTACAGAATTCTGACTCCTTGCAAAGGCACTATATTTATATGTTTGCCTCACTTGATTCTCATACGCACTCTATGAGTAACATCTCACCAAGGTTTAAGATGAGGAAACAGAGTTGGAGAGGTAAAGAGATTTACCTAAGGTAGCAAACAGCTAAGTCAATTTGAAATGTGCTTCAACTCATGACTAAGAGCAGGCCCATTCCTTGAGGAGCTCACCATCAATAGGCAGATCTACAGATTTAGTTCATGATAATTTCTCTTCATCTGACAACTTTGAGGCCCTGTAAAATTTTAAAAACTTGCTTTCTCCACTGTCAATGCAAATTCAATCATGGTTAGTATACTGTGCTTACAAAGACAGGAAGAAGTATATAGAAAGACTGTTCATATTACTTTTTAAAACAAAATTACTGCCAGCTGTATGACCTTAAGCAAGACCCTTCACCTCCCGGGACTCATTTGCCTTATCAGTAGAATGAGGGGGTTGAATTAAATTATCTCTAAAGTCTTTGCCAGCTCTGCAGTCTACTGGCTCCACACACAAGTGTTTTTTTAATTAACTTCAAGTTGACAAGTGCCTTCTGACTCCCAAGGGCATACTTTTGAGGGCTCTACTAGACCCAGACTGACAGGCATATCCCTGCTGGTTTCCCCAGCAAGGTGAAGCTCCATTCCAATATAATCACAGTCCAATTTGCCCCAGGGAGTGGTTCTATTCTAGTAAGGCTATTTACCTCTGTCAAGAGGTTTCGGGGTAGGGTCCCCATACATAGCCCTACTGCTAAGGCCAGGGTCCAAATATAAACAGTGAAGAATTGTTACATGAATTTGACTCACTTCTTATAAGTTTTCTAAATAGCAAAATATCAAGCTTCTTGTGAAAAGCACCAGACAAATTATACATTCCAAATCTGTAAACCACAACTCATCTAGTCATTTATTACTGGCTGGAGGGGAAATGATCCCCCTAATATTTCTGGCTGAGGAGATGCAAAATACTTCAGTGAGCTATACAAGAACAATAATGTTAGCTATAATACTAATTCAAAAATGATAAAAACAATGATATCTAGTACTTGCTCAGTACTTAGCATGGCTGCTAAGTATCAAACACTTTACCAATTTTGTACACGCAATTGAAAGATGAAGAAACATATAGCTCTGGAAACTATATTCTTAACAACTCACTGTAGAACAAGGACTTTGGTGATGCGTAGATCATAGTACAACCCTTGGCTCTGCCATTTAACATTCTGAGTCTCAATTCCTCCTAAGAATGGGAAATTTAATATCTGTTTGATGATCCTGATATGTATGCTAAATACTTAAAGCATAGGTATTATTACATTAATATTTATAAATGTTCTAAAATAAACTAATTTTCTCAGAAAAGTTACTGGAGTTTACAGGCACATATGTGTACCCAGGAAGAAAGGCATGTGGCTGGGAGAGGCATTTGCTGTCAGCGTTGCATGGTTCCATTTCAGCATCTCCAGACAGACACAAACATCTGCTCTAGGAAGGTTCATCTTACTCAGTGATGGCGATACATGACATTTCTCCTCCACATCTCAGTGCTGTCACTGTCAGCCATGTGCTTATAACCCTATGTTGAATAAGGTGACAGCTCCTAGTTCACAGTCTCCTTGACCATTTGATTGTTCCCCACAATCACAAAAGACTTCAGGATCTGTGTGTAAGACCCATCATCCAATGTTCCAACTGTATGACTTCAAAACATATACGAGTCCAAGGGTCCTTATCCCTCTTTACTTCAACACTCAGTATGGCAGCCATACTATGAAGCCTAGCACACACCAGGACTCCTTTATTTATGTATATTCCAATGTTTCATGAGTCATATTCTTAAATGGCTTTCAATCTATCTCTCATTTGCAATGTCATTTTTTAAATGTCCTTTTCTACCTCAAGGCAATTTCAAGAATCTTGATCCCTTTCTTTTCTTTCAATCCATATTCCTCTTTTAGCACTAATTTCTTTTACAACTAACTTACACATTATAACAAACACATTATCAACAATAATATTCTCTTAATTGTTAAATTCAGTGGGTATCTCCAATAATGGACATAATTTAGCTGGGATCTGTTTCATTTAAAGCTTTAAGGGTAAAACTTTGATTAGGATGGAGCAGCCAGTGGTACACTACAACTAAAGTTAAGTTGAATATCTTGAAAGTTCTTAAGATCTGAACCAACTGTATATTTGCTCTGCCTAATACAAGTTAACTCCTTATCAAAAGATTAGAAACTACCTTATCAGCAGATTAGAAACTACAATTGGTAACAAAGAATCAAAACATATAATGATATTAGCATAGTGAATAATTGAGTGGCAGTGTAGCTGATAGTGAGAAGGTCATGGAACTGTGTTTAGACAGATAAATAACCAAATTATCCAGGATACAGAATCCTACCCACTAGTGTCTACCTCCACACTCTATAGTTCCTGCTTTTGATATTGGTAGCATGGGCTTTGGAGCTGTCCTTTGGACTGGCTTACAACACAGAATCCCTCTGGCAATCAATTCCAAACCATCCTTAGGAAGAAAGCAATAAATAAAGTAATAGAACCTGTAGCTGGTAATTGGAGATGTCAAGGATTATATCAAAGCACCAGAAAAAAAGAAGGGCTGGTAGGACACTGGAAAGCCAGTAGGAGAGGTCAAGCAGGCAGAGAAAAGGAAAAGGAATCAAAGTCCGGGATAAATCACAGTTGTGTCCTTTTACCTTCATTTCTGATATTTTCTGTATTCCCAAATCCACCTAGTTTCTTCAGTCTTATTATTTAGCACAAAGAAGCATAAAATTATTAGAAATATTTTAGCACATTTCAAATATTTCTTTCATTGAACTGTAAAATGTAGAACCTATTTATTTTATCTATATCCCCAACATCTGACATAGAAGGAATGTAATTAGTGATGTTGAAAAAATGAATAACTGGATTAATACATTAATGATTGACTCAGGAAGGAGTCCAAGAAGTCTGTATAAAGCAACTAGCGGGGAATTCTCTCAGTTATACTCTACTGGTATTCTCCAAGTGTCAGGTCAGTATTTCTTCACTGTCAGCTGTCAAGCAGCTAACATCATGAACTCTGGCTCCCTAGATTGAAACCTTGGCTGTCCCACTGGCTAAATGACTCAGTAAAATTACTAACCTCTTTATGGTTTATCTATCCATGAAATAGAAATAATACAAACAATTACTCATAGAAGTGTTAAGGTAAAAGAGGAAAAAAGCATGGAAACCATTTAAATTAGTGCCTATCATAGGTAGCTAAAACAAAATGAGATTTTTTTGTTAATAATTATTACGTCCATCTCTTCCCTAGCACTACACAGGATCTTGCATTAGTCTCCAAGCGATTCTGTGAAAGACAGCACCTCCTAGACTACTGCTACACTTGACATGCTGCCTGGGACTGGCAGGGGTAAAGGGCACGGAATGTAGACACCATTTCATACCCAATCCCAGCTTAGGTCCCTGATTAATGAGGGGAAAGAAGATAAACAATGAGTAAAGAAGGTCATAAAAGTAAGAATTGTAGTACTTCCAAATTTGGATACATGGAATTTATTTTTGGGTTGGACTTCCAGGCCTTTTCTATAAAGTAAGTGAAGAAAACAGGTCAGCTGTGTTTACAAATAATGAATTGCTCTGGCTTTCACAAGACAGGGAATTTCAGTCTGCATCTTTTGGACATGATAATATACACAGGCACATAGTGTCCTAGGGAGAAAAAACAAAAACCTCATCTGGAAATGAGCCACCAGGGTTGTGTTACTCTTAATCTCGACTCTGTTACTTTGAATACATTGCTTCCTTTCTTTGGATTCCAGTTTCCTCTTCTCCAAACTGGGAAATCTGAGCCAGATAATTTTTTTTTATTGTCCTAAGTTACCAAGTAATTACTGTGTGCCAGGCATTGTGCTGGGCACTATGGATGTACCAGGCAATCTGATGGGTGTAGATAAACACAGGTGCTACTACAGAGTGTAAGAGAGTTTAGTTCAGTGTGAGGTCTTATAGGCTTACTTCTCTGTGACTTGGATCTACATTATCTCACAAAAGTTCATTCAAAGGTGCAGCTTTTGAAGCTGACTGGATGATGGTGTATTACATTTAACAGTGGATTTATACATTGATAAGTTCATGGCTGTTAGGCAGTGTGGTCTTTTTGGAGGTGGGTCACTGGAAGCGTGTATTCTTATCTTTTCCTTGCCTGTTTCTTGGCTGCTGTGATATGACTGTTGTCCTTCCACGATGCTGTTTCTGCCTTGGAGCTAACCAAATGTAGTATAAAATCACTGAAAATAGTAAGCCAAAATAAACCTCTCTTTTAAGTTGCAACTGTCAGGTATTTTGTCCCAGCAGTGGGAAAATAATTAATACAGAAAACTGGTAATAGAAAAGTTGAGCCATACTATAACTGTACCTGATCATGTAGTTTAGAAGCCACTTAAACTAATTTGGATTAGGAGTTTGGAAAGGTTTGGAAATGCCACCTAGAGAAGACTAAGAAGGCTTAAGAAGAGCTTAATGAACAGTTCTGAGCAGAGATCAGAATATCAGATTGCTAACAGAAATGAAGACAGTAAAGGCTCATGAACATTCACATGAGAACAAAGACTCTACTGGAAAATGGGGTATAGGTCATATGTGTTTTGATCTGGCAAACAACTTGCCTATACTCATACCCCAACACTTGGTGTGAGACTGAATTCAAAGATGGTGGACTAATTAATCTGGTGAAAAAAAATTCAAGGCAAATCTTATTTGCCTTGTGGCATGGGCACTGCTACCTGCTTTTAACTAGATCTATAGTGAGAATCAGGAGCAAAAATCAGAGCAAAATGATGTAGAAATGTTGTAGCAGCTTGATCAGAAAGGAAGCACCTGTAAAGTTGGAGCCAAAAACCTGCAGAGATTAGCATTTAAAAAGAAGCCAAGTACTTCACATCAGGACAATAGTAGAAAGGCTGTGATGGTCAGACTACCCATCACAGACCAAAAGTTGTAAGGGCCTAAATTATTATTATTATTATCATTATTATTATTATATTATTATTATTTTGAGACAGGGTCTCACTATACAGATTGGGTTGGTCTTGTGTTCACTTTTGTAACCCCCAAGCTGGTCTCAAACTTACAGCTATCTTCCTGTCTCAACCTCCTGAGTGCTGAGATTAGAGGTGTGTGCCACCATGCCTGGTTCTTAAATTATGTTTTTTAAAGAGAAAAAAGTAAATAAAAAGATATAGAATTTCACTAAATAAAAAGATATAAATCCAACAATGGTTGCTATATTGCATATTGTCTTCAAATTAGTTGTTCAGATTATCAGATATAAGTATGCAAAAATTATTAGAAGTTTAAAAAGTAAAAGAAAAAAATTAAGAATTAACTGTTCCTTTCAATAAACTAGCAGAAATCAGCAGTACAATTGAAGATATCCTATTTATATACATACATATTTTTCTCCTTTTTCCTTCCTTCCTTCCTTCCTTCCTTCCTTCCTTCCTTCCTTCCTTCCTTCTCCTTTCCCTCATCCCAGGTGTTCCTTCTCTTAGAATAGTTTCTTTCCCTTTCACAGTAACTATTATACCTTTCAGATTTTATTTACTTTTTAAAAGTTCTTACACTAGGGTTTCCACATGTGGGCCTGATTTATTTCACTTATGAGTTTGGTCTCTAGTTGCAATCCATTTACCTATAAAAGTCTTGAATTTATCCTTTTTTATAGCTGAGTAATAATCTATTGTATAAAAATACCACATTTTTTATCCATCCCTCTGGAGGGGCTGTAGGGGGAAAAGGAATGCTTCTTCACTGTTGTTGGAAGTGTAGACTGATAAAACCATTATAGAAATTGGCATAGAGATTCCTCAATAAACTAGGATTAGAGGTCCTATTTAACCCAGCTCTTCCCCTCCTGGGTATTTATCCAGAAAAGCTGAAAACATCATAGCACAGCAATATATGTTCACCCATGTTTACAGCAGTGCAATTTGTCATAGCTATATCTTGGGAAAAGCTAAGTTCTTTTGAAAGGTTTTGCTTTACAAGAGAGTTAAGGGATACTCTGCTCATTTAAGACAACTTATGGAAGTCTAGCCATCCAGGCATTCAGAGAAAGGTCCAAGGGCCTACACTACTGCGAAAGAGAGTGGAATATCTTGGCATCATCCATGTGTTGCTGGTTTCTCAAGCATGCAGAAGCAAGATTTGTGAGGTCATGATAGCTTCCACCCAGATTTTAGAAGGACTATGAAGGCAGGCAAAAATTTGTAACAGGCTCATAGTCCCTTCTAGGAGCTCCTTGAAAAGTGGTGCTTAAAGCTGAAAGAGTAAAGCCAAAGATTCAGTGGCAATCCCAGGAATGTGAAATGTTTGCTAAAAAAAAAAAACTGCAGGCAGTGACCAAAGCCAGCTCAAGACACAGAGAGACTTGCAAGGCTGTAGGGGTGGAGCTGTACAAACCCTTGGAAACTCCCCTCTCACAACAACCTGCCCTGGATATGAGATATAGAGCTACAGGATTGAATGAGTTTCAGTCTTGCTTTGGTCCAATTCCTTCATATTCCATATTTCTATCTTTTGGAATAGAAATATTTACTCTGTGCTTTTCTATGTTGGCATTATTTAACTTTTTAAGTTTTTACAGGGGCTTATAGCTCAGAGTTTGCCTTGAGTCTTAGAGGAGACCTTGGACTTAGACGTTTCAGAAATTCTGGAACTGTAAAGAGTTTGGCAACTCTAAGAAATGGACTAAATGCATTTTCTTTATGAGACAGACATAAATATTTTGGGGGCCACAGAAAAAAACCCTGTGGTTTAGAGTTAAAATGTCCCCCAAAGGATCACATATTAAGACATGTGGCTCTTGGAAAGTGACTTAATCATGGAGATGCTATACTCACCAGTGGATTAATCCACTGATGAATTTATGGCCAAAGGTGCTATTGAAAGGTAGGGCTTCATTAGAGGTGGCTCCCTGGGGTTGTGAGCCAGGAGTACTCTAATACCTGACCATGCCCTCTCCCCACTTTCTAGCAGCCCAGACTTCTTCCACCATGCTGTTTTTGCCTTAGAGCATGCCTGCTGAGGAATGAACCCATTAAATGAGTAAAAATGAACTACTCCTTTAAGTTGCAGGTGTCAGCTGCTTTGTCCCAGTGATAGGAAATGACTAATGATATAGGGGCTCAAAAGGAATTGGAAAATAAAGATGACCAATCAAGAAAGTTCCATACTAAAGAGGATGCATATTTATGTATTAAGTATGTACTAAGTCTTCATGTCAAATGTATTATGTATTAAGTCTTCATGTAGACATGGCATATATAAGGGAGAGAAAAAAGCCCTACATAGCGGGAGTGGGTGGATTGAAGAGAGTGCATAAGAGATAATGATACAAAAGAAGATAATGGGAGAGTCTGAAGGAAGAATGATTCTCGTTGTGTTAGTAAAGGAGCACTTTGGCTGCTGCACAGAAAATGGATTAGAATGTGGTAAAAGTGGAGGGAAGGAGGTCATTCAAAAGGCCCTTGGAATATTCTGGGCTAGGTATGAGGATGATTTGCACTAGAGTGGGCACTGGAATTTAAGGGAAAGTTGAATATTCAAGAGACCTGAGAAGTAGTTCATAATGATGTTGCATGAGACAGGAGGAAAAGGAGAGGGTGGCTTCTGAAAGTCTTTGAGGCTCTGACAGTAGAGCTGAGGTAGATATGGTACCACTTACAGATAATGCCAAGTATTGGAATGATACCATTTTTTTCAGGAAAAAAAATGGAGGTCCTAAGTTCAGATTTCAGTATACTTAAATTGTAGTGCTTGTAAGTCTTTTAAATGGAGAAAGCTGCAGAACCTCTGGCACATGGATAGAAAATAAGGCCCTGAACATATGTCAGATTGATAAAATCTTGTAAAGCCTGACATATCATAGAGACAAGGGGAAGTGGCAATATAATTTGGCAAGAAACATTCAGAAATGTGGAAGGAACATCAAGAAAGTCTAATGTCAATGGAAGAGTGCTTTGATGAAGAAAGCAGTAAGTACTTTGCCAAGTGTTGTCAAGGGTAAGAATTAGAAAGTCATGTGAACTCAGCAATGCCCTAGATTGTCATGGATGACCTACTCTAGCAGGATTTTCATAGAATTCTTGGAGTTTAATGAAGACCAGCTTTAGTTAAGGATGCAGTGAGGGTATTCATGAGAAATAAAATAAAGATAAAACATTTTTGTTTGAGAGGCAGTAACTGCAGGGCTGACAGATAGAAGTAAGGACTTTATGTTTCAGGTAAGAGACTTTATGGGAGGAAATTCAACAGAAATAATATGATATGTAAGTAATTTAAAATGTTATGCTAGACACTTTAAAACAACTAGTACATTTGAATTTAATATATTTTGTTTAATCTATTACACACAATCATCATTTCAGCAAGTATACATATATTTATACATTTTGAATTAAATGAGACATATCTCAAAGAACATAACTGACTAGTGTCTACTGTACTGTATAGCAAAGATCTATGGCAATATTTATGGTGAGTTATTCAATCCCTTTTCCCAGTATCTATTGCACCCTTCAGATTCCATCAGCCATCTTATCATTGATAAAGGGGCCAAACATGCTCACTGGAAGAAAGATAGCTTCTTTACTAAATGATTCTAGAAAAATTGGCTTTCTACATGCTAAAAGGTAAAACCATGCCTATCGCCATGCACAAAACTACAGTCAAAATGGATCAAAGATTTAAATATTAAAACAAAAATACTAAGTATTGTGGAGGAAAATGTAGGTAGAAATCTTAAAGACATAGGAGTAGGTGGAGAGTTCAACAATAAAACAAAACTACATGGAAAATACTCCAAAGAATCAATAACTGGGATCTCATCCTTTTGAAAAGTTTCTGTACTTCAAAGCAAATCATCACCAGAGTAAAAGGAAAACCCACAAACCGGGAAAAAATTCAATAGTGTTGAGAGACCTCCCACAAAGAGACATGGTAAATGCTTAGAGATGGGAACTGGATGGAATCTTTCAGGGAACCATACTTTTTGGTCAAATATTACATGATCTAATAACAAGGTAAAAGAAAAGATCTGAAATCAGAGCTACAAAGTTAGAATAGAGTCCAGGAAGCACTGGAAATTCTTGTGGTATGATCTTACAGCCTGACCTCCCTTGATGCATTTCTGAAATTTCATTTGTAAAACGAAATGATGAGATGCATATACACTTCTCAGAGGAAGAAATACAAATGGCAAGTAAATATATGAAAAAATGTTCAGGATTATTGGTCATTCGAGAAATGCAAATTAAAACATCATTGAGATTCCATCTCACCCCATGAAGGATGGCTAACATCAAGAAGTCAGCTAATAACAAATGCTGGAGAGGCCATGGGGAAAAAGGAACACTTCCCCACTCTTGGTGGGAGTGTAGACTAGTACAACCACTATGGAAATCAGTGTGGAGATTCCTTAGAGAGCTAGAATTGGAGATCCCATTCAATCCAGTTATTGCTCTCCTGGGAATTTTTCCAGAAGACTTGAAAACATCATATCACAGTGGTATGTGTACATCCATGTTTATAGCAGCTCAATTTGTCATAGCTAAATCATGGAAACAACCTAGATACCCATCAACTGAAGAAAGGATAAAGAAGATATTGTATCTTTACACAATGGAGTATTACTCAGCTATAAATCAGGATAAATTTGAGTCTTTTTGTTAGTAAATGGATGTAACTAGACAACATACTCTTGAGTGAAATAAATCAGACCCACATATGCAGACATCTTATTGTCTTCCTTAGTGTAAAAACCTGAAAGAGAAAAATGGAATCTGAAGAGCAGTACCTTATTGGTGAGGGCTCTGTCTAGACTCCTGCCAAAGGTCTCTCAACACTATTGAATTAGGGGTTACATTTCTAACACATAAGCTTTAGGGAGCATGCAGACCATTGCATCAGATGTCTTTAAATGGCTTTTAGTTTCTTTTTGAGATTAAACTGAAAGTCATCTGTGCTAAGGAAGATTGGGACTAGAATTGGTAAGATTTGATGTTTTATGAAAAATGAAATATTGAGTCAACATGTGTTGGTTAGGTTCCTTTCAGCAAATGGGTGTGCACTTACTCTGGACAAATTAACAAACCATTTTCTTAAGAAGGTAGATTAGAAAAAGAAGCACCAAATGACTATAAATAGTGGGAGCCATTGCTACCACTTAGCCAGAAGGAACAAAGAGAACAGGTTTCCACCCTGCAGAGAGAGCTGTGGGAATTGGGGTGCATGTAGGTCCAGAGTGACACTCAGCAATGGCTAACCTGCAGCAGGGCTCAGTGTAGTGCTGGAAAATAAATGCCTTTGCTGTGTCCTCTATGGTCCTGCTTGTGCCTTCTGCCATTCAAGGTCACCTAGAAACCAGGGGGTAGGGAGAATGTCTGGTGACAACATATAATGATACAAGTTTGCCTTATGGCTGTATGGTTTTGTTGTGTAGTGTTCAGAAAGCTAGATTTTTCTAGCCCAACCTCCTTTGAAGCATGTCTGAAATTTCATTTGTAAAATTTGGTCAAGAGATAGTTGTGAAAATTAAATGACATAAATAATGCAAAACTCCTGACACGTAAATGCCCAAGAACAGTACAAAATTAAAAAATGACTATGGAGACTGAACATATGAAAGAGAGTAGGTAAATAAAGGGAAAATAGAAAAAAGACTCCCAAAGCCCTACAGAATACACCTTAATCTCACTTTGGAGACAAGAAAACTAGAACTTCAACAATTATGTGTCTTGACCAAGACAGGAAGTGTAGATGGTTATGGAGTCAGAAGATAGGGTTATCTAGTTTGATAGCATTTTCCAAGCTATCACTTCACGTGCAAGTAAATAGTTTGAATTGGAAGAAGGGGATAGATTTGAATATTCATTCAAGCTTTTACTTGAAGCTAAAGCAATATCAGAACTTTCTGTCTCCAACATATAAATTCACGCATACTGAAAAGAAAGAAGTCGTAACACTCGCAGTCCTGTATATCACTGATGCTCTTTTCCCCCAGGTAGAGGAAATACAAGCCAGGGTGCTTTTAGTGATGTTAGAGTGGAGCAGGGTACTGTTCCCCAGCCAATGTTTGTTTTGGTGTCTCCCTAAGGCATTTCCTACACACCTAGATCTGGAGATTTGGACAGGAAGGACAGAGAAGGGGCTGCGTAGCTTCTGCTGTGTGTCTGTGCTTAGGGATAACTCATTTACCTTGGTACATGGTAAATGCTTAGCGATTATGAACTGAATAATAATTTTTGGTCAAAATTATGGCTGGAACCATAATTTTTGGTCAAATATTACATAATCTAAGAACAGGGTAAAAGAAGAGATCTGAAATCAGAGCTACAAAGCCAGAATAGAGTCCAGGAAGCACTGATAATTCTTATGGTATGACCTTACAGCCTGACTTCCCTTGATGCATGTCTGAAATTTCATTTGTAAAATTTGGTCAAGAGATAGTTGTGAAGATTAAATGACATAAATAATGCAAAACTCCTGACACATGTAAATGCCCAATAAAAGCTGCTTTTGCTTTTTGTTCCTACTACTTTGACAATTTCTTTCATTTCTAAGAACTACCACTTTCTTCAGACACTGGATCTTACTCATGTACAATAACAATTCCCCAACCATGATTACTCTAGTTTTTGTAATTGTCATGTTGTTCACTTTAAGAGCTTGATTTGGGGTTTGGTAACTCTGAGTTGCCAATCTGGGGCGACTATGGCATTTTACACTATGGCTTTTTTCCATTTTTGAATAAACCAAAAGCTTTCTTCATTTTTCATTCCACTTCTTGTTTGCCATCTGGTGCCTGTTTTGGCGGCATCTGTGATCATTTAAAGACTTTAGGCAAAGGTTGAGTTTACATATGGGAAGAAAGAGAAGGCTCTGTTGATGTCTTCCATATGTTCTGTATTCATATATTAAGATTTTGTAACCCCACCAGCATAGATCTTCTCAGACAATCCTTACACTGTGCCTTCAAAACTTGCTTCTTTGTGTGCTCAGCTGGGAATTTCTTTGAGATAGGTTTTTCAATGCCCATTACCTTTAGCGTGGCTCAACATGACTTTTACGAGAGTGCAAAATTAATGTTCTTGAAGGATCCTCTATTGGGACAGAGGATGCTTATCTGATTGGGAATATAAAGAGGCAGGGGACCTTGTCTAGGCTTTTCCCTTCATCTCTAGGTTGTGTGAATTTAGACAGGTAGTGCGACCTTTCTGGTCTTTATTTTGTGTAGCACAAGGCATGGGTGAGCCTCTGCCACCCTCTTTCCTCCCCTTTTCCTTTGTGCTGGGATTCTGGTCCTCATAGGTGAATGTATAAAGCCCAAGTATGTGCTTTCCCTGTGCTTTCTTGAGCATGGGAAAGGGAAGTAAGCTCAAGATAGGGATCTTTTTTCTTGCATAAAGCATGAGCAAAAGAAGATGAGCTGCACTTTTTGTTTAAAAAAACATCTTAACTTCTTTTTCTACAGCACACCTAGGCTGAGCGGCACGCAGCAACATGTGTTCTGGAAACAGAGAGACCTGTTCAGTGTGTGCCTCTATCTTACAAGGCTGTGGCCTTAACAAGTTTCTTTTTTTATGAAGCCTTGTCTTCCTTCTCTGTAGAACAGAAGTGTCTGCCTGTAGGGATGGTGGGTAGATGAGTAACCAGTAATTCCTAGAATGGTGTTTTGCATGAAACAGGTGCTCAGAAATATTCATTTCTTTGGTGCACACTGAGTTCAGTAGTGAAAATGTCAGTCCTGAGAATATCTTGGGATAAAAATAACAACATTCTCACATGATCATGTGATCAACTTACATCAAAGCTAGCACTAGAATGAGGGACTCCAAAGTCCTGGCTGCAGATCTTTCTCATATGCCGAAGAGGGCTAAGGAAAAGCACAGGGCTAGAAGGGATTCACTAGGGACTAAATGTGCACTAAGAAAGAAGGTGGCCCCACCTTTTTATCCCTGAGGGTTAGGAAGATGAGGTGAGGTTCCTGAAGGGCCAGGACATATATGGAGTGTGTCTACAGGTAGGTGCTGGAGTGGGGGAGTAGGGGAGTTCAGGGGTAAGTTGATGCCTGTCTGTCACACTGAGAAGCCCTCCTGCCTATGCTCCCACTGTCTAGTTTTTGTGACTGGCTGAATAAAACTCCAAAGTGCAAAAATTCCCTACATGGTTGTGTTTCAGAAGGGCCAGAGAGACAAATGAAGCTGTGTTTATAGCTTGGGCAGAAAAGTTTTGCTAGCTCATTTGCAGATGCTGAATTAGTCTTTGCCAGATTATTAAGAAATAAAGACACAATAAGACTGGGTCTTGCAGGTAGCCTCCCCCTGGATCTCCATGCTCTGAAGCATGAGGAGGAGTAGCATAACAAAGGTGACACCAGGCAGCTGTCTCTGCAATCCTTTTCTGTCTGTCAGAGAGCAGTATACCTCAGAGTCTGAGCCCTCTCCTCACACAGAGACTATTTTCAGACTGAAGGGGGAGAGCTAGCCTGTGTTCCTGAGTCTTGATTGTCTCAGGTATCAAAGTCTGTGGCATAAGCTCTGTGTCTCTGTGTTTTGTGAGCCTTACAACTTAGCTCTGATGCCAAGAGTGCCTAGGCACTAGCAGGTGAAGGGCAAGGGAAGCACATGCTTAGCAGAGAGGAGAAAACAATGCTGAAGAAAGGAGAACACAGGGTTGTTGTGGCAGACAGAGATGAGAAGTGAGTGTGAGATAGCACAGGTGCATGTGGGTCCATACCACAGAAACTTCAGGTCTTCTAGGTACACCAGGAGGCCAGGGCCTCTGCCCTATTCATGTTGTACCACATTCAGCCTGGTATAGGGGGGATTAGGATAGCTCTCATGGCCCCTATATATATGGAAGGTGTTCCAAAGGTAGACGACCACAGGTGACTGATGAGTTGAGGGTGTTAGAAGATATTATCAGGTAATATGTAAAAAATTTATCCTTAGGTTTTGGGGTTCAGACCTGTGACCTACTTTGGAAAAGGTACAGTAAAGACTGCTGCTTATGTGTACCTTAAAGAGCACCCCTCTTCAAGTCTTATAGCTTCAGTCAGAGACAGGGGTTCCCTGTGAGGAGAAGCCCCAGCTCTGCCCATCCTACTCACACAAGGATATAGGGAAGTTAAGGAAAATAATGTGAAGATCTCATAGACCAGTTAAAGTTTGCATCAGCTAGTCATGTGGGTTTTAAGCTCAATTATTCAGTTGGTTTTTTTTTGTTTGTTTTTTAAGTATCATCCTTGCAAGCACTGGCATTGACACCTGAGATGTGAGAACGCTTGCCTGGCTCCATCTCTCCTGCTATCCCTTCACCCTGTCCCTTTTTAAAGCAGTGTGAACTCTGTATTACAAGAGAGTATGAATTCAACTTCTGGACACCTAGCACAGGTTCTGAGGCTCAGACCTTTCCCCAGGGACATATTCCTGTTTCCTGAGGTCATGAAGAGTAACAGATGTGGGGAATACAAAAATGTCTGTCAAAGACCAAAGACTTCAGGGCGTGGGAAAATGGCAGGTCTCATGCTCAGACTGTGCTTGATCTTGATCTCACAGGGTCCCCGATTTGGGGTTGCCTGAGCTGGAGGTTCCCCTTGGAGAATGTATAGGATTCAGATAGGGAGGTCCCAGGTGCCCAGCAGCTCTGGATGACAGGAGTGTGAGGGGGAGGCCTATCTGAAGGGGTAGTTCATTGATGGCGAGACTCACACTCAACTCAGGATCTGGCTCCAGGAAAAGAAGCCCTGGTAAAACAAAGGGAAGGGGCATAGGGTGGTGGGGTGAACTGTAGCAATTATAGGGGATAGCTGAACAGATATACCCAAGCATGTCAGGCTATTTGATGGGTTTGGAATTCTTCCCGAATTCAATGGTAGAAACCCACTGTGGACGTTTTAGGGATGAGCTTTGCGTTTTCATGTGGCCTCTAAGATTCCAGTAAGAAAACAGCTCAGAGCTAGAGACTAGCTGAAAGGCAACTAACTGCAGTGGTCTGGGTGGGGGCAACAGTGGTTTCCATGAAGTAACCAACTTCCGCACTAACTAGCTAGACCATCGGCTTTCCCCTGCTTTCCTGCTGGTACTGCTTCTCCAGTTCTCTTGCTTTCTTGGCACTTCTTCCAGAAGGTGCAGGACAAGGGATGAGAACCCTGCCTTACTCAACTCACCTGGGTGGGCAGAGCTGAGCACCTTCACCTCATCACTGAGGGCCCACCCTGCTTCTTCCACTTGGGACCAGCATTTCCATGCCTGGCTGTGGAGGGGCAGATGTGGGTATTGAGAGCAGCCCCCAGCTCTTTTGAAGCATTTCTTAGTGTCAATTCCTCTAATTAGTTAAAATTGAAAATGGTGGTAAACAGCAGAACAAAAAGGAGGCCTAATTTTAGCTGAGCCAAATACACTGTGACATCTCAACATATTAAGCTAAGCACGTATGTACATTCAAGGAAAGGATTTAAAGAGCCACAGAAGTAAAATTTAAAGGCCAAATGGCTCCTTAAACAATTAGATTGAAAATGTACCAAGCTGGTAACTATACACCATACTTTGTGTGTGGCAAGTCAGAAACCCATTCAGTCTCCATAAAAACAGGATATGTAGGACCTAGTGTTGTCCATATTTTATAGAGGAGGAAACTGAGGCATAGGGAGTTTGACGTTACTTTGTGAAAGATGACAGCCAGCAGGAGAGGTGAGACTTGAACCTAGGTTCCTTTCCTTCATTCTCTCTGGTAAGAGGAAGTTGGGGCCTCAGATCTTTCACAGACAAAGCAGCAGGCTGAAGCTTAACAGGGATTCAGGGTAGTCAGAGCAAAACTGCAAAGGATTCTGGCTCTAGGAATACTTAGAGGCATCACTGCCGGAACTAGCAGGAATCATTCCATGCCTCAACTTTTTCCAAAATTGAAACCTTTTCCTAGGCCTCCCAAGATATGCTAGAGGAGTGACCAGTCTGTCACTACAAATTTATACATAGATTAATCATTTGGGGAAGACCCCCTCCCCTCCCTCCAGTCAGAGACCACTGCTTTCTACAGTCAAAGAAGGCTCACTGTTTGGCACAGGAATCTGAGATGGTTAACTGAGCCCTCCCCACCCCCTTTCTTAAGATTATGGTTGAATCTGGACTCCTTCAGAATGTGGGCCACCTGGTAGGACTCATCAAGTCAACTTCCTTCAGCTCAGCTCAAGCTTAAAAGGTCTCTTTACTGGGAAGCTCCCAGTGAGGTTTTCATGCACATCTGGAGACTTTCCACAATGGGCCTTTGAAGCAGCCTGAAAGATTCCGGGAAAGTCTGGCTCACTGGGCTGAGGTTTCAAGAGCAGAAGCCCACATTTATTTTTCTTTCCTGCCTTCTCTGACAAATCCGCCCTCCCCCTCCCCCCGCCCAGTGTCTTGTGGGCATTTGCAAAAGAGCCCTGATTTTCATCTTTGTACTTGTAGGGCTGAAAACTTGAAGAAAAACAGCAGTGACAGCAAACTCAGTGAAGCCTTGGCATTGTGAGGGTCTGTGTGTGTACTCAACTCCTATAGCAACTCTGATTCTTGCCTGACTCATCTTTGGAGCTGAGAGAAAATGGACTCTGGATTCAGAGCCACTTGCTCTGTCACTCAGTAACACACCGATGTGAGAGTGAGTTAACAGTGACCACGCCTTCACATGAAGAGGGCTAAGAAAATCACTTTGCACGTTTTCTGGCAGGGAAGTAAGGAGGTCTGTGCTGTCTCCTGTGCTGTCTCCTCTGCTGGTGATGCTCCCTCACACAGGCTAAGAGCTGCTCACTCCTCACAATTTGGGCCCTGATGATTTCCTCCTGAGGCAATGCCTTACCTCTCTCTTGCTTGGGAAGTGCAGGCACATGTCCTCAGTGCTTCTGTGCCATCCTACTCTCTTCTGCATTGCTTATTGTTATTTCCATGTAAAGTGTATAGCCACATGCCCCTGACCCAGAACAACCATAAACATATTTTTGATTGATATATCTTCATACCAAGTAGTCTAGTTTGTCAATATGCTCAGTGGAAATCAACAGATTAATTAATCCATTTAATGAGTGCTTATGGAGCATCTACTCCAAAGCAGGTATTATCCTAGCTACTGAGCTACAGCCATAAGTGTAACATAAGCCTTGCTTTCAGAGGAAATATTTGTAGCACAAAGTCAGGAAATATATTAAAGAAATATGCATAGAAATTTGTAGTTACAACTACAAAATGTAAAGAATTTAAAAGTCATTGTTCTTACCCCTACATGAAGAAAAGAGCTGACAAGATGCAAATCACTGATTTTCTCTGGATCAAGTGGAGAATTAAGGTTGTAGGGGAAACTATCATTCTCCAATGTGGGGATATAGGATATGCAGATGGTCGTGGCTGAGCTCTCACCTGGAAGACAAGCTGCTGAAGCCGATGTACGGGTACAGACTCTGCAGTGATAATCTAAAGTATTCAGGGTAGAATGTGGACAAGCATAAGAGGGAAAAATGTCTGGGGCCACAATTTTAAAGGGAGAAGGGCACCCTTGCATGACTCTTACCTCCAGAAAGAACCCAGAAAGAGTCCCTCATGGTTCTGGTAGAAGAAAAGGAAGAAAGCACTAAAACATACCAGACAGTTCTCCATAATCTACTTTTAAGGAGAAGACTTTCTGAAGCCTTTTCTCACTCAGAGGGAAGACTGTACTCCAACTCCAGCTACCTCTAGTCTTCCTGTCTGAGTGAAGGTGTGTGTGTGTGTGTACGCATGTGTATGTGTAAGAGGAGTCAAAAACATACATGAAGGTCACAGCTTAGGAAAACAGGCCCACTAAAAGACTGATTTCATAAAGCTATAGAATATTCCCTCTTTAACTGCATTTTAAAACAAGTCAATGTATTAAACCAGTTTACTAAAGCTTGAAATACTGCTAAATATATTGAAGGAGGAGGTCTCATGGAAGCCCAAGACAAGAAAGGGTATGAAAACAAAATCAATGGGCAAATTTTTTAAGCCTCTGACACTTATAAATACAGAAAACTCTAATGACAGCCCAATTTCTGTCATAAAATACCTCATAAAGTCCCACTTATTTCAATTCATATTACCTGACAAAATCATGTCCAAAACCTAAATGAAATTAAAGTCATTATATGAGGCAAGAAAAAACATAGCCCATAGATAGGAAGCATGAAGCAGACCCAGACTCAGATATACCAAAAACTTTAAAGTGATCAAGAATTTTTTAAAATCTAAAATGAATATTTTAAGTGCTCTAATGGAAGAAGTAAGCAACATGGAAAAGCAGGTAAGATATATGTATATAAGCAGAGAGATAGGAACTTCAAGGAAAACTCAAAATGAAATCCTAAATATAATTTTTAAAAAATAATAATAGAAACAAAGAATACCTGCAGTGGACTTAGCAATAAACTGAGTACAGCCTATAAAAAAGTCAGCAAACTGGAAAGTAAATCAATAGAAACTTCCCCAATTAGAAATCTAGAAAAAAAAGAGTAGGAAGGAAAACAGAACATCCAAAAGATTTTCAAAAAGTGTGATACATGCAGAAGGAATATCAAAAGAGAACAAGGAATATGAAGCAGAAGAAATATTTAAAATAATTATGGCCAAGATTTTCCAAAATAAATAACAAACAACAAACAAGAGGTCTAGGAGTTTAGAGAACATTAAGCAGGATAAAGATCCAATAATAAAAATGTACACATATCATACCAAAGCCATAGAACCAATGATAAGAAAAGTTCAAAAGAAGCCAAATGAAAGAAAAACTTACCCTTCCTATGGGGGGAACAAACATGGGAATTATAGTGGGATTTTCAGACACCATGCAAACAAGAGGGCAGTACAGTGAAATTCTGAAGTTTTCAAAGAAAGACCCCAGTAACCCAGAATTCTATATCCAAAGAGGTTATCTTTCAAAAGTGAAGGAGAAATTCAGACTTTATAAAAGAAACACAAAAATAGAGGAAATTCATTGACAGCTGACCTACTCTACAAGAAGTGGTTTGGGTTTTTTTGTTACCAGGGATCGAACTCAGGAGCTTGCACTTGCCAGGCAAGCGCTTATTCCATGAGCTATCTCCCCAGCCCCTATAAGAAGTGTTAAAGGAAGTTTTTCATATAAAAGGAGAGGATATAGATCAGAAAACCAAATATAAATAAAGGGAGCATATTAGAAGGAATAAATTCAATTAAAACATTTTATTTTTATTTTTGCTTAATTGATCATAATTATTTCCTTAAGTTAATACTAAAGATATTACATAGCGATAGCAGATGGACAAATGAAAAGGATGACAGCAGTGTTAATGATAATGCTAAGACAGGAGATAAAATGAGATCATATAAATGCCTACTGAAAACTAGAAAATGGGGTTCTTCACCATGGCAGCATAGAGCCTTTGGCACTCATGGGAACTCGAAGGTGTGCATCGAGGTCAGTCAGAGCACAGGCACATGAGGTGGTAAAGCCACCAGCCGCAGGAATATACCCCAAAGGGGACAGTGAATGGATAAAATACAGAGTGGGAACACTAGAGTGAGAAAAGAAGCCACACAGGCTAAGGAGCTCTCAGAGCACAGAGCCAGAGGCACTATTGTTCACAGAGCGAGAAGCCACGTGGTTTCCCCTGGAGTTGGCCCAGAATCTGCGATAATAATAGCAAACAGATCTCCAAATCACTGGCACAGATCCCAGCCCAAGTTCAGAGGATTAGCCACCCTGTGCAGCACAGATTCTCAGAGGAAAAAAGGGTGCTTCAGCCGACCACTACCCAATCATCATGGTGCCCAGCCCTGGTGGAGCTCCAAGTTTTCTCACCAGGAGGCTCCCAGAGTCTAGATAATAACAGCAAACAGAATCCTGGATCACAAGCCAGAAGTTCCAGTGATGTGAGAAGAAAAGGGGAACATTCTGAAAGTTTTGGGCTGGAAGAGAACGCTGAGCTGAAGTTCACTGGAAGGAGAAGAAATACAGAGAAATGCAGAGGCTAAGGAACGTGTTGGGCTAATGTCAACAGGACTAGAATTAGGTGGAGTTTTGGTCCTCCTTCCAAGCGTACCTTCTGCTTGCATGTGCTATAGACTCAACCATTTTTTTGCATCAGACTCAAAGTGTGGGCATGGGTATAAGCATGCGTGCAACTGTATATGAGTGTGGATTAATATTTTAATTTATACAGTGACTTACATTTTTATATTGACCCATGGGATTCTCCCTCACCAAAGTTACTTGTTTGTTTACTAATGGATTGATAGAGGGCTAGAAAGACAGATGGACTGACATGTTGAGCCATTTTTAGTTATTACTGTTTGTGATAAGATCTTACCACATTGCTAAATTCCCCAAACTAGTCTCAAACTTATGATCTTCCTACCTCAGCCTCTTAGAGCACCGAGATTAAAGAGATACAGGATTAATTGGCTGTAACATCCATGAAGACTCTCACACTTCCCACTTATATTTCCTTCTTTTCTTTCCCTCTGCCTTCTCACTCAGCCTCTCAGATTTCCTCTACCTTTTCCTGTCCAGGCACAACAATAATACCATCAAATCCTATATTCTTAGGTACTCCTAGGAAGATGGTAGAGCAGTAAGCAGCAACAAACCAACCTCTCCAAGATGTGGAAACCAGACACTGGAAAATAGCAACCTGGGGAAGAAAAGAAGGAGGGAAGTGATCCCCACGAATAAGGAAAGATTTGAAGGGAAAATTGGGGCCTTTAGCCTTCAGAGAAATTGAAGAGACAGAATGCAATGTAGAAAAAGGAAGAGGCAATCTGTCCTTTGTCCCAAGCTCTTGTCTTGTGGTGTGAGGCAGGAAGACTGAATCCACAGAGGCACAGTGAAATCCGGTGACTTCAGAGATCTTCAGGGAGAAATGCAGCAGTGAAACAGAGCAGTGACTCTAGTCCAAGTTTCAGTCATGTCTCCAGGAGAGAATCCTTAGTCATTTTAGGGAGAGGGCAATTGAACCTGGGACTCAGAGTAGCTTCAGATTGGTCTAATCTCAGGGCTCCCTGTATTAAACTTCCACACTGATTTGGTGGAAGAAATAATACTAATGTAAAAAGTACCAGCAAAGAAAAGCCCAGGTCTTGACAGATTCACTGCTGAACTTTAGTGAAGACCTAATGCCACTACTCTAGTGAAGAACTAATACCACTATTCCTTCAACTATTTAATGAAATTGTAAAGGAATCAGTACTACCAAAGCCATTCCTGGAAGGAAGCATTACCATGATACCAAAATCAGAGAAAAATCTAATGAAAAAGAACTACAGAACAAGATATTTACAAAATATGAATATTTACAAAAATATTCAGTAAGATACTGGTAAACAGAATACAGAAAATCATCAAGAAGGTTATACACCATGACCATGTAGGATTTATCACAGGGATGCAGAGATGGCTCAACATATGTATACTAATAAATGTAATACATCACATTCACAGAACCAAGAACAAAAACTACATTATCTTCTCAATAGATGTAAAAAAGCATTTGACAAAGTCTAGTACAAGTCATGATAAAAAATCTAAAGAAAACTGAAATAAAAGGTCTTTATCTCAATTTGATAAAAGCCTTCTATAACAGAATAACAACCAACATGATTAAATGGTCAAAAACTGAAAACTTTCAGTCTAATACCAGGAGCAAGACAAAGATGCCCACTAATACCACTGCTGTTTAATACTGTTTTGGAAAAAAAAAATAGGCAGAACAATTAGATAAGTAAAAGAAATAAAAAAAAAATGGATAGAAAAAAAGAAGTTAAATTATTATTTGTTAGTGATATGATTTTTTAAAAATGTATACATTACAGGGTCTCACTACACAGATCGGACTTGTAGTGATCCTTCTGTTTTCAGCTTCCCAAGCACTGCGACTACAGGCATGTGCCACCATGCCCTGTCTCAATCGCTGTCTCAGGGGGCCCCAGGGGTGGGGCTGGCATGGCATGAGAGGGATCAAATCCTGGTCCCTGCATCTGCCTAAGCAGGTGCTTTAATTCACTGAAAGCTCCTAGAATTCATAACCAAATTTGGCATGAGAGCAGGATACAAAGTCAATAACGCAAAATAAATAGCATCCCTATATGTGAATAACAAATCACTGAGAGAGATATTAGGGAAATAACACCTTTCACAGTAACATTAAAAAACAAATGAAATAGAGGGCCAGCCAGATAGCTCAGCGAACTAAAGCACCTGCTAAGGCAGACACAGAAGAGATAAGATTATTACACATCAGTAAAGGGAAAAATTCACTAAGACAATTGCAAATATATATGCGCTGAATGTCAGTACACCCAAATTCATAAAGCAAATACTACTGGACAATCATAGTGGAGGACTTCAGTACCCCACTCTCACATACAGGTCAACCAGACAAAAATCAACAAAAAACTATTAGAGTTGAAGGACATTATACAACAAATAGATTTAACATATATCTACAGAATATTTAATCTGATCACAGCAGAATACATATTGTTCTCAGGAGTCCATGCAACTTTATCAAAAATAGATCATATTTTAGGCCATAAGAAACATCTCAACAAATATGATATATTGAAAAAAATCTCTAGCATCTTATCAGATCATGACAAAATGAAATTAGAAAGCAATCGAAAAAGAAACTACAGAAACAAAACTAACAGATGGGCGTTGAACATTCTTCATGATAAAAGAAACAGGAAAAGTTTTAAAATCTTAGAATCAAATGTAAATGATAATGCAATATATCAGAATCTGAAGGGCACAATAAATGCAGTTCTAAGGAAGTTGGTAACTACATTGAAAAACAGAGTAATCCCAAATAAATAAATATTTCATCTTTAGGTCCTTGAATAACAAGAACAATTTAAGCACAATACTAACAGAAGAAAAGAAATTATAAATATCCAAGAAAAGTACAAAGGATCAATGAATTATACATATTATTGTTTGAAAAGATAAATAAGATTGATAAGACTTTAACCAAAATAACCAAAAAAGAAAATACCCATGTCATCGCAATTAGAAATGAAGAAGGAAAATTTATGATACATATCATTGAAATACAGAAGATTATAAGAAACTATTTTGAAAACTTACAATCCAATAAATTAGAGAACCTAGACGAAATGGGTAAGCTCCTAGACATATACAACTTATCAAAATTTAACCAAGAAGATATAAAAACCCTGAACATGCAATAAAATTGATACAGAATAAAAAGAGCAACTAAGAAAAGCCAAGGTCCAATGCCAAATTTCATCTGCATTTTAAAGAATTGATGTCAAATACTATTCAATCTTTTCTATGAAATTGAAAAGGAAAGAACAATGCCAAAGTCATTCTATGGAGCTGGATAAGAACCCAGAAAAGAAGGACACCTACAAGTCATTATCATTGCTGAGCAGAAATCCTAAAATCCTTAATAAGATTCTTGCAAGCAGAATTCAATTAACCACTAAAAACATTGTGTCAAATAAGCTTCATCCCAAGAACACAACGAAATAGATGAACCAATGAATGTAATGCACTACATAAACAGGTCAAAGACAAAAATCACATGATCATCTCAGATGAAAATTGTCTTTGATAAAATCCAACGTCCCTTCAGCATAAGAGCCCTGACAAAAACAGGTACAGAAGGACTTGCCCTAAAACTGATTAAAGCCATTTATGACAAAGCCATCACACTAAGTTTGGAAAAACTGAAAGCATTCTCTCTAAAATCAGGAATGAGACAAGGGTGTCCATTCTTACCACTTCTCTCCAGTATACTCAACAGTACACAAAATTTTAGCCAAAGCTACCAAGAAAGAGAAATAAACACAAAGGATATGGACTAAAAAGGTAGAAGTCAAAAAAGGCATTACTAGTTGATGATATAATTTACATAAAACAATAACAATAATGTAAAACATTAAATCTAGCAAAGTAGGTTATAAAATTAACATATAAATATGAAGAGCATGCCTAGATACTAATAATGAACCCACCAAGAAAGCCATCAGGAAAATAATCCCATTTATGATTGTCTCAAAAAAATTAAATATGTAGGAATCAACATAACCAGTGATGTTAAACAGCTCTATAAAGGAAACTGTTATGAAGGAAGAGCTTGAAGAGGACGTCAGATAATGGAGATAATGGACAGAAATTCTCTGTTCCTGGATAGGCACAATCAGTGGCACCAAAATGGCCATATTACCAAAGGAAATATATTTTAAACTCATTTCCTATACTATACAAAAACTTCACGAACTAGAAATAAAAACAATCCTAAAATTTATTATGAAACCAGAGAGAGTCATAATAGTCAAAGAAATCCTAAGCAAACAGAGTCATTACAATCCCAGATTTCAGGTTATACCAGAAAAAACAGGATGGTATTGGAACAAAAATAGACATATGGACTGATAGAATAGAATAAAAGACATAGAAACAACCCCAAACTACTTCAGTGATCTCATCTTTAACAAAAGGGCCAAAAAATACACTAGAGAAAAGACAGCCCATTTAACAAAGTGCTCAGAAAACTGGTTAGTCACATGAGAAGAATGAAAGACCTATATATCTCTATACTTAGAACTATATCTTTCACCATGTACTCAAACCAAATCAAAATGGGTCAGAGACCTAGATAGAAAATCAGAAACACTAAAGCTGGTTGAAGAAAACATAAGGGGAATACTTGAAGCCATAAGCACAGGCAAGAACTTCCAAAACAGAAGTCCAATAGCACAAGAAGTAATATCAAGAATCAATAATAGGATTACTATAAATTTAAAAGCTTCTGCCCTGCAAAAGAAACAATCAAGAGAGTGAAAAGATGTACTATTAAATGGAAAAGAAAAAAAATCCTGCTTGCTGCTCTTCTGATAGAGAACTAATATATAGAATACATAAAGAAGTTAAAAAAAAAATTAGAGCCCTTAAAACAAATTGATGTACTCCACCGCAAAGAAAAAAAAAAAAAAAGAGTTGAATCAGCAATGAAGGAAAGCCTGGGGAAGGCCAGGAATGAGCTTGATAGTGCTTGACCTGATCATTTCTAGGGATCATCACTGTTCTGATGAGTATGCTGTGATGGATTCACTGACTTGTTTTGAGGAGAGCTCCAAGTTTAGACTTTCTTTCATGTAGCTGAAAATTCCTTGATGTTCTGGTACATGAATTTCAGTTGCTTTGTCCTCCTCCTGAAACCTGAGCTTACTCTTTTCCACTCAGTGAAATGCCGGAATATGTGTGAATTCTAATTCTATGAAATGTATGCTAAACATTTTCTACAACCTGCAATAAATGTTCTCAATCTCCCCTGTTCAACATAAAAAACAAACAAAAAACAAAAACCAACCCCCCCAAAAAATCAAAAAACCAAATTGATGTACTCCAAAAAGAAGAAATAAAATTAATAGACACTTTGTAAAAGAGGAAGTACAAATGGCCAATATGCACATAAAAAGTGTGCGGCATTTTTAGCTCTTAGGTAAATGCAAATCAAAACAACACTGAGACTCTACTTTATTTTAATCAAAATAGCTGCCAACAAGAATACACATGCACATGTGCATGCATGAGTGCACACACACACACACACACACACACCCCAAAATATTACCAAAAAATGATGATAAGGATATAGTGTAAAAAGGAAACCTTCGTTATCGGTGGGATTGTAAATAGACCCATTATGGAAATCAGTATGGAGATTCTAGAAAAAGCTAAAATCAGAAATTTCGTTTAACCCAACTATGGTTCTCCTGGATATATTTCTGAAACAGTTAAAGATTTCATGCAATATGTGACAATCGAAGCCCATGTTTATAGCAGTACAATTCACAACATTTAATCTACAAAACCAGGCTAGATGCCCACAAATATACAAATGGGTAAATGTGATATATAAATATGAATATATAGGGGAATGTATATACCTATATCTGTCTATCTATCCATCTATCCAAACTTTACTCTGCCATGAAAAATTAATTCAAATCATTCCTAGAAAAATAGATTGATCCTGAGATCATATGTTAAGTAAAAATGTCAGACACTTAAGTTTAAATGTTGTACGATTTCTCTTATATGAAAAATCCATTTCCATGTTATGTCTAAGATGTTTGATATTCAGACAGATAGTGAGGTTAAGCTCAACTGCCT
>NDGM011176459.1:0-10946 GCA_002564305.1 Octomys mimax | reverse complement strand
TCAGGCCCTTGTGCTTGCCAGGGAAGCGCTTATTCCACTGAGCCATCTCCCCGGCCCAAAACTATCTCAAACCTAAGAGCGATAGCAGTGATGGCTGTAAGCAGGGATATCCTGGATGAATAAAAATTTAAGACCCATTTACTGAACCCTGTCCACATTTTGTCATCTGTTTTCGGAATAATCTTGAGTAGATTCAATAGGCTTCCTGGGCTCTCAATTTCCCACTCACAAAATGGGTTTTCTATCTTGGTGTAAGAGCAGACTGAGTCACGTTTCTTCTGAGATCAGGATATTTGCTACGTGAAATTATATCTTCTGTCTATGTTTGTAGTAAATATCTTATTCTATACCCAAATGATAACAGTAGGGATCTGAAAACAGTGACTTTTTCTCCAACGTAGAGTTGTCATATCTAAGACCTGTCACGCACTTACAGAAGAATTTGTTGCAACATATATAAACTTCTCTGAATGGGATATTGGAATTTCTCTGAAAAAAGAAATAAAGCAAAATTCAAAGTGTGTCTGTAATTATTGTTTTTCTAGTTTCTAAGGGGCAGGGATCTGGAAAATTGAACCAGAGATGGAGAAAATGAAGAAAATTAGGATTGCTGATCCAAATGGACTTGGCTTAAAAATCCTATCTCTGAGGTTGAGATGTTAGAAAGAAAAGAGGAGCCAGATAGATCAATCCCATCGTGCTGTGTCCTGCTCAGACAGCCAACAGTGTGTACAAGGGTGCTGTGGGAAGAAGCCAAGTCAAATGAATGCTCTGAGCAAAGGAAGAGAGATGCTGTCCAGTCAACTTCTCAAAACTATGGTGAGGCTGCATGGGGTGTGGGTGCAGGAATTGCCCAGTTCATTCTTCTTGCTATTCAGGAGTACCACAGAGTTCAGGGATTTACCAGGGCTTTGCAGTAAGTATGTGGCTGCTGTAGCTTGAATTAGTCTGCAAAAAAAATAAAGGCAGCACCATTCATACACAACTCATTGTATTATCAAGTTCTTTTACACTGATCAGATCATGGAGCCATTGTGTCCAAATGTCCTATTCTGGACGGTGGTTGGCTCTCTGAGAGTCAGTTGACAAGTAGCAGCCTCTTTGATCTGTTAGTCCTCTAATATCCATTTTAATTCTCTTGCTCTCATCTTCCATATTCCAGAAGGAGTTAAGATTTCCCACCTATCTTCCCTGGATTCAACCCCATTAGATTCTCTTTAATAGTAGAGAGGAAGAGAAATCATAACTTTTCTCTTTCAGTCCTTCCAATACCCATTCCCACATAGAGACATAAAGCTGACTGAAATTGTTAATAGAAACAATTAAATGTGGACAATTGGGGTCTCTTACAGACTGTAAGATCTTAGACACAGAAATCATATTTGTGTCCTCTGTGTCTTCCCCCAGAGATTTCCTCATAGCAGACGCTTAAAGAATATCGACTGAATTACTCTATGACCATTTTATTCAGTGTAATCCACAGAGCTTGTTATTATCTACATTGAGGCATTGGTAGTGGTTAGAATTGAATGGTGTCATTTAAAAGATTCTACCTAGGAGAATGGTGCCAAAAGGAAAGAATTGTAGGGAAGAAAATATGTATGAAACAGTGATAAGCAGGTCCAGGCTCACAGAGACCCCCAGAGTTCTATGAGGAGAGAGAGTTGGCTTTGTCCTAAAGCCATAGGAAAGTACTGAGTCTAGAGTTTGAAAGGGATGGAGAGTCCCTTTGAATCCTGGGTCTTTGGAGGTAAGCCCAAACAACAAATCCTTAGAGTAGTAATTTGGAGTTAACGATGAGACAGAGTTTCACCCAGAAGTGAGGATTTCAGGCTTTAAAAATGTGAGTCTGGGGTCAAGGGATATAGCTCAGCAGTACAGTGACTTCCTGGTAAGTGCAAGGTCCTGAATTTGATTCTCATTCAAAAACAAAACAAAAACAAAAACAGTGTATTTCACACCTGGTAAGAACATGAAAGCAGTTTTTAGGCTGTGAGTTGGGGCATAACTTGAGGCTCAAGAATGTTTCTTCACTGTTTAAAGTTCTCTTAGGGGGCTCTTCAGGGCCTTAGCTTCTCTACTCTTTACTTTTAATGAAGAGATGATGTCTTTAAGCTCATGGCATGAAATGGAAAGAGAGAAAAATATCCTAAACTATGAGCTCACTCTTGCTAAACCATTGCTTGTCAATGAGAACAAAGTGAATGTGTAAAAGAAGTGAAGGGGGTTGTGATGCAAAAAAGGAGTTTTTGGTGGCTGAGGAGTCCTTGTTACTGGGCAGCAACCTTAAATCTTTCAGGATGCACATCCAGGAAGAAGGAAGGGAGTGCAATGAACCCCACTGGGCTAGCTGCGGTATCGAACTGCATGGTGCACGTTTGTGCTTATTGGAGTAAGTGGGGGAGAAGCCTTTGAACTTTATCAGCAACTTGGAGTGCAACTGAAGTGAGATTTGTTGGAGAGCTAATTCAGTGGAGTTTGTCATTCAGTGTTGGCCATAGTAAAGGAGATTATGATGCAGAACTCGAAGTCGATTTCATGAAAACCATTGGCACTTCCACACTTTATCTGCTTTTACACTTTTCAAATTCCAACCAAAGCTTTGGTCCCAAAAAATGTTTTAATGGCTTAGTGATTCCTTTCGAACATGTGAGAAGAGGAGCCTGCTGAGGATTGGGAGGCTCAGATTTGGCCTCAGCTCTGCACCAATAGGAGAGACTTTTGGGTTTTCTGTAGTATTTGACAAGACCCAAAGACTTAACATAATGTGAAAATCAAGACTAATTCTGCCACAGGATGGCAGGTGTTGCTGTGGACTGTCCTAAAAATAGTACTGCTATTATAACCTAAGAAAAGTAAATTCACTGGGGTGACAGTTTTGAATTATGAAAAGTTTTTAAATTTTGGGAATGATTGCAGTTCTTTCCAAATTTCATGGGTAAAGTGATATTGTATGAACAAAATCTCATACTGTAGGCAGTTAAATAATACTAAATTAAAGCTGCAGAAAATGGGACTACATTGGACCTGGCACTGGAACATTTGAAAACTCTGTTAGGCCTCGTCAACCTCAGTTCCATGAACTTCAAAGACAAATACAGATTTGATGAGGTCAGGGGTTTTTATTTTTCTTGGGGAGATCTTCTGGAAGGCAAAAGAGGCCCAGAAAGTGACGCAGAGGCCCTAAGCACTGTGTGTGTGTGTGTGTGTGTGTGTGTACAAGAGTGATGTCTATGCGAAAGCTATTGAAATAGAAGATGAATATTTATATAAAAATTATTACAGCAAAAGACACATTGCCATTAACTCTTCTCAAAATACTTCTCCTTGATTGGAGTTCTTCCACTTTCTGAAGCAGTTTTGGAAGCTGTCTTCTGTGACTGTATTTATGGCATGATCAAAAACAGTGAGTACTACTGCTGACTACCACCTAATGCAAAGGCGGACTCCTAACAATATGGCGCTCATCTGCCATATTTAGATCTGGCCTGGTGCTATTTGGGGCTCTTTCTCAAAGTCAAAATGACCACAAGAGGTAAACTGACCTCATGGCAGCCATAACGGCACAGATACAGAACGGGAAGAAGGCTTCTGGAACTGTCTCACAAAATGACAAGAATGATGGCACATGTGTTAAATGTGGCAGAGGTGGGGCAAATTTTGAGGGTGAATAATGACAATGTGTTTCTTACCATAACAAATATTTTTATTTAAACACATACCATATTTTTGATCACATTGCTTTTGCCACTTGGCTGACTAATAAGAATTATTTCATTATTTGTAGGACTTTTTATCTTCAGAAATTATCTATGGCTACAAATTTTCTGCCAAGCAATATTTTGTTTGTATCTATACAATTAGATATTGGAAATACTGAAGAACAAAATCTCATATCTCCATTGGATTCTACTATACAGACAGGTGCTTGATTTACACAGCTGACATGAAAGGTGTTATTTAAAAATACACTGTAGATTATTCTTTATTTTGATTGGATGTTTTCATTGATTGCCAAATTGAAGCCCAAATTCCTAAAAGAATCTATACTTATCCAATACCAGCTGCCAGAACCAGGTCCCGAGTATTCAGGCCCATGAAGTGAACAATAAATCAATTATGAAGCAACTTGAACTAAGAGGTCCTGAGTCTATCTGTATGCTCTACTTACTTTTCCAGAATTAAGGAGAAATAAACTTGGGTGAGAGCACAAGTTATCCTAGGTTGGAGTGGAAGTGCCACGGCCTCACATGATCTTGTAGATCTTTGTTTTCCCTCTTTTTTTAGCACCTCCATTGGATAGCTTACACAAAATGGACCTCACAGAGACTGGATTCTTTGGTTCTTCATATACTTGTCAATGTTGCTTAAAAAAAAGTCTTGAAATTTCAGGTGAATTATTTCTTTTGTGCTTAGCCAACCACTACAAAAATTGTTGTGCTTTAAGGTTAGCTACTATTTACTCTTTGTAGAGGTTAACCATTAACAAAGAGTTACTTTTGACTTATAAAAGTCTTTAAAAGTTCTTAGTTCTGTTCTGGCTCTGGAGTCCAGGATACATTTACAGTTTGCAAACCATGGATCATAGGACTTAAATACCACTAGCCACACAACAGTTTGTGTGGGCAAACTTCTGCTGGTTGCCTACTAAACATTGAAGTAACAGTCATGATAGTATTATACAGGGACCTGAATTTGTACAAGGGTCATTATGAATCTTGATTTTAAACATTTTATTGGGGAGAAAGTTAATATGATGTATAGCAGCTTATGCCATGATTTCCTTCATTCAGGGACTCTTTTCCCTGTTGGCATAGATAGCCATAAGTTAGCTTTAATTGCTGAACTGACAGAAAATTTAGAGTACACGTTCTAAAAGGTATGATAATGCTTCTTCTTTGATACAGATTATGGCCAGCAATTCAATATTATGTAATTTGTGCCAGAATGGTATTATTACTCAAAATTCTAGAAAAGGAACACATGACAATCTTTAATTCATTGTGGTGTCAAATTCCCCAAACAGAACCAAAACCAGGAAGGTGAGAAAATAGATTATGTGATTAATGCTTCGGGAAAGAATAGTAATTATGCCCAATTTTAAAAGAAAGCAAAGGGTGAGGGATGTCCACAGTGAGGTGTGTTCACTCTAAGAGCAGACTCATCACATTGGAATTTTAGACACTACCCATTTAGCTTAAAGGGAAGCACTCTGTAGGTGGGTTCCAGTAGAGAGGGCAAAACACTCGGACCCTGGGTTTCTGCTGATACAGACTCAATGTCTCTTGCAAGAGCAATACATTGGCTTAGCCTAAATGACCTCTGCAGCACTTTCCAGCTCTCAAATTGCATGTCCTTGGCAATCTCTTAGTAAGTTAAGAGCTAGGGGTACTCACGTGGTAGTAAGCCTTGGTTAGCCAGTTGTTCCTGGGTCCTTCTCCTTTGAAGTCGTAACTGTAAAACTTAGAAAAGAAAGTGTGAGTTTGTGAGTTGGGTTAAAAATGATTATAATCACTTACATTTGCATGATACTTTTCATAGCTGTTCTCATCTTATTTCTAGAACAGTTCTGAAAATTATTCTCCAGTGTTACAGAAGCAAGGAGAGAAAAATGAGAGAAGCTGGGGGCTGAAAGGTATGCAGCCAGCCCTAATAAGCTCTGTCTCCTTACATTGTTTGAAAGATAAAATTATTCAATTCTACTTGGGTAGTGGTCTGTGCTTTCAAAAGGGGAGACAGTGAGGGGAAAAAAAGATAAAGTTCAAATCCTGTCTTCCAGCCCTTAATAGGTGTGTAACCCTTGGCATATTACTAAACCTTCTTGATCCATAGTTTCTTTGTCTGTAAACAGGAACAAAGCCAGCATTGCAGCATTGTCATACAGTCTGGTAAAACAAGTATACACATTACTTAGCAGAATACCTAGTACATACCCCAATGTCATCAATAAATGATAGTGTTATAAGAACCTGAATTTGGGGGAGAATTCAAAAGCTATGGAAGTTATGCCAGGACCAAGAAATAGCTCAGTAGAATAAGTGCTTGCCTGGCAAGTGCAAGGGCCTGAGTTCAATCCCTGGTTCCAAAGGAAAAAAAAGGAAGTTATGCCTTGTTTAGAAAAATAACACATTATAAAATTATCAAAACTTTATATATATATATAGTATATATATATGTTATATATATAGTATATATATATGTTATATATATACTATATATGCCACATAGATATCTATAGCACAAATAAATTGTATCATACATTTAAATAGTAAATACTTCTGTACTTAATAGTATAGAAGTATTAAGTTATGAATTTGATTTTTATAATTTTCTCTTTTTTCACATTTTTATCTTTGAACAGTTAGTTAGCATCCCTGCTCAGGGACATATCATTTTTTCAGGAGGATTCTGAGTTCACCATTTTTGTTTCTGGGTTTAAGTTGCTCCCAAGAAGAGTATTAGGGACAAATTTTGCAAAGAAAAGGATCAGTTCAATTGCTGCACAGTGAAAGGGTAGACTACACAGTGCTCCTATGAAAGAGAAATTGGAATAGGATGAAGAGGAAAGAATGAAAAACCTATGTGGGCTGAGTGAGTTTCAAGTTTATTTAGGACTTTAGAGTGAAACTTCAAAGCAAATGCAGCCATAAGATAAAATCAAAGTTAAGGTAATGGGGAAAGATAATTTCAAAAAGTGTTGCTGTGCATTTTGATTATATTTTCATCAACATTTTGAGAGACCTATATTGTTTGAATTGCTTTTAACGGATTTTGGTTGCTAGATTGTGCTTTATCTAATAAGCCCGATAAGACTCCGTGTAAGGACAGGACAAGAAACATGGACTGAATTACTTTAACTTGTAGGGAAAAGAGACCTTTAAAAAGTTTACCTTTAGATCAACCTTCCTGGTTAAAACTGTAAACTCTGAGCAAACCATAAAGAAAATACTCCCTGACAATTCAAATAGTAAACAAACTGAGGCAGATTGCGGGGAGGAATCAAAACTTGGAAAAATGACTTGGGTTGGGGCTGAGCTTCTCACTGGGGGAAGTTTACACTGAAGGTTGCCTGTAGTCATGGAGTGACCAGTCATAGGCAACTAGAACTCCCAAACGAAAACAAAACAGCCAGAAGAATCAAGGGAAAGTGGCCAGATAACCATGGCTTACTGCCAGAGAGTGACAGGGAAATGAAGCGAAAGAGAGCACTGCGAAGAGCCATAAGATAAAATACTCTGTGTGTGAAGCCTGCAAGGTTTGCATCGATTCATTGCTAATGTTTCTGTGGAACAGGCCCAAAGTAGCATGACACACTTGAAACTAAACTGAGATTTGAATCTCTGTACACACAGACAAAAGACAGCTTAAAATTTGGATCTACTTAAGCTAATGATCTTCTAAAACAAATGAAAAAAATCAGCACTTGCCAGAGGATTATAAGAGAATCCAGTACACTATCATACAAGACTCACCACAGTGTCCAGGACACAATCCAAATTAGTCTCTACTCAAAGACCTACGTGGTTGTGATCCATTCTAATTAGAGAAGGCAAGAACAAAACAAAATAAAAAAACAAGCAAACAAAAACCAACCAGATGCTCAGAGAACTGAAAGCAGATATTTAAGAGAATTTTTTATACTCATGTCATAGAAGCATTTTTTACAATAGTCAAAACATGGAGCCAATGCTGAATATCTATCAATAGATGAATGATCAATCAGTGGAAAGAATGAATGGATGGATGTAATACATCAGTACCATGGAGCATTAGTCACCTGTACAAGGAATGACATTTTGACATGAGGTATCACATGGATCAACCTTATAAACATTATGCTCAGTAAAATGAATCATATACAAAAGATCAAATACTGTATGATTTCACTTACATGAGGTAGCTGGAGTGTTAAATTCATAAATACAGAAAACTAGAATGTTAGTTGCCAGAGGCTGGAGATAAAGGGACATACAGAGTTATTATTTAATGTGTGTACAGTTTCAGCTCTGTAATATAGAAAGAATTTTGGAATTCGAAAGTGAGGATGGGTGGGCTACGATCTGAATGCTACCAAACTGTATGATTAGGATGCTAAATTTAGTATTATGCACATTTTATTATACATTACACATATTGATAAATCACATTAAAAAAAAAACCAGAAATCTAACAAAAAAAAAAAAAATGGAAATCCAAAAAGAAAACCTAAAACTCAGAGTAAAGCTTAGTTCTTTAAAATGAACTCAAATAGTGGTAAAATGGATATTACTAAACATGAACCAGCGAGCTAAACATTTGAGGTGAAACATTCTAAAATCAGTACAAAGGAGTACAGGGGTAGAAAGCAGGAATCCTGTGAAACACAGAAAATCTTCTAGAATAAAACCATTCATCTCATATGGTGTGGATTTTTGTGCCTCTCCGCTTCCCCAAATTCCTATCCTGCGGGCTGATGGCATTAGGCGGGGGTGGCGGGCACTCTCTGGGAGGTTTTTGTATCACAAGGTGGGATCCTCATGAATGGGTTTGGTGTCCTTATAAAAGAGGCCTAGGTGGTCTGCCTTGTGCCTTTTTAATTGTTAAACAGCGATAAACTATTTTCTATGAGCTAAGAAAGGGGCCTTTTTCACTGCTGAGTCCTTTTGCACTTTGATATTGGATTCTCCAGCCCTCCAAACTGTGAAAAATGAGTATTTTTCATGGTTTATAAGTTATCGAGTTTATGGAATCTTAGTAGAGCAGTGCAAACAGACAATGCTTCCAAACTAGAGACATCTTTTGTTAATATTTGCTTCCAAAGTTGTCTTTATTTTTTTCTTTTTCTTTTCTTTTCTTTTTTATTTTATTTTTTATTTAATACTGGATCTGTAGGGTCTCACTACACAGATCGGAATCCTAGTGATTCTCCTGATTTCAGTCTCCGCAGCCATGGGAGTATAGGCACGTGCCACTACAACCGGTTTCAATCACTGACTCATCACGCCCCAGGGGCGGGGCCTGTATGGCACTCTGGGGATGGAGAGCCCGGTCCCTGCGTCTGCCTGAACAGGCATTTTAATCAGCTGAGCTATCTAGCCGGCCTGCATTCTCTCGCTCTCTCTCGCTCTCTCTTTTTTTTTTTCCTATAAATTCACATGAGATCAAGAGTATGAGCATTGTAAGTTCATTACTTGGTTCTTGCTGGTAACCCATCACAGGCTATCCCCATGCCATTTGGCAGGCCTCCAAATACTCTACTGTAGTGGGTGCGCAGTGTTTCTTTTTCATCCTGGGTTGCTTTCTGGCAATTCCCTAAATTTTTGAACCAAGCAGTCATCTTTGCGTATTTAGTTGGTTTCTCAGTTTCAACCACTAAAATGGTAGTCATCATTGTAGTTAATTTTTTAAAGAAAAAAAGTCAATAAAAACAATGATGCAGAATTTCAAAACAAGATAGTATATGAAAATGTGTTCAACATTACTGGACATTCAAGAAATGGGAATGAAAACAACACTGAGATTCCATTTCACCCCAGAAAGGATGGCTATCATCAAGAAATCCACAAAACAACATATACTGGCAGGGCTGCAGGGAAAAAAGGAACCCTTCTCCATAGTTAGTGGGAGTGCAGACTGGTGCAACTACTGTGGCACTCAGTGTGGAAATTCCTCAAAAAATGTAGCTAATTTTTTGTCACATTTTTGGTACTTAAGATACTTAAATCGCGGGCCGGCGAGATAGCTCAGCAGAGTAAGCGCCTGCTTAGGCAAGCACAGAGACCAGGCTTAGGTCCCCAGCGTCACATGCGCGCTGGCCTAGCCCCTGGGCAGGCTGAGTCTGCCAAGGAGCCCGGGTGTGGAGGCACATGCCCGTAATCCCAGTGTAGGGAGGCTGAAAACAGAAGGATCACTACAAGTCTGAGTTGTGTAGTGAGACCCTGTAACAAATACATTAAAAAAATTAAATCTTAAAAAAAATTAAATCTTAAATATCAGTAGTGAAACGCCAACTTACAAAGCCTTAGGTGCACTTGACAAATGGCTCTCCTGAAAGGGTGCTCTTGACTGCCTTTCCACTATGACAGGTGGCTGACGTGTCCACTTCCCTTGGCCTTGTTGCTCTCATGACATGGAAGCTGCTGTTCCCCTTCTCTCTGAAGTGGCCTACTGCTGCCTGGGAATTTCATTGAAAGGGCATGGCCAGGGATCCAGGGCCAGGATGAGCTTAGCAGTGGCATTTGTCCCTAGGTGGCTTTTTCCCCAGGCATGCCATACCTCTGAGGCTGGAGGTCAAGCCGGAGTGAAGGCATCCCTGTCCATGGCTGCCTTTACTGCATGCAGAAGCCCTGATACTTCAGGCAGGGAAGCTCTATTCCCACCAACCCCATGTCTGTTGAGGCTGCCTTTCCTGCTGGGAATGGCTATGACTCGGCCCCCTTTCAGGACAGCTTTTTGTGTTCCCTCCCTAGTTTCAGCTTGCTGAAGCCATTTGTGTCCACAGAGGTCCTGGCAAAACTTCACAGATCTGCTGTTGCTAAAAATACTTGGAGCAGTGGGTTAATTTCTGGCCCATGCTTTCGCCCTACTTCCATTCTAATCAAATACCCATGACAAGCATCCATGGAGTTCTCTCTCCACTTTCTTTGAGACCACGTTGTCTTTGAGAGCTGAAGTAAATCAAGTTCTTAATTACTTCTTATGTGATCCTGATGTTTTATCAATAGCATATAGCTCTCTTCTGGTATGATTTTGAGTGTCAGTCTTTCTCAGCTTCTAGAACCAAAGTAATTGTCCTCTATCTTTGTGCTCTTTTGACCACTGTCAGTACCAGAAGTCATATAAGTGCGCTCAAGTTGCTTCTTTCTTCAGAAGTCTGGGGCTCTTCATTCTAATTTCCATATCTGTCTGGCTCTTCTTCTTCTTCTTCTTCTTCTTCTTCTTCTTCTTCTTCTTCTTCTTCTTCTTCT
>NDGM011176458.1:0-13016 GCA_002564305.1 Octomys mimax | reverse complement strand
TTTTTTTTTTTTTTTTAGAAATGAAATTCTTTTTGTTTTTAAGGGTTTATTTATTTATTTATTTTAATTTTTTTTTAATTTAGGGAATGGTCTACAGGGTGTTCTCATGACTAGATTGAACTCATAGTGATCTGCCTGTTTACAGCCTCCCAAGAGCTGGGATTACAGATGTGTGCTACCATTCATTGTTATTCTTTAAACTTGTGTTTATCCTTGTTGGGGAATTAGACACATGCTTATATTTATTCCCCTAAGTGACGAGAGCTTATCTGAAGTTGGAACCTTTCTCTGTTTTAAAGACACTATTCAATTTGCTTTTACCTCCAAACTGGCATTTGCTGATCCATATTCCTTCTCTTGCCCTTCTCCTTTCAGAGCTCAGCTAATCTGTCACTTCTTCCAGGATACTTTGGAGTGGTACGCACATGCCTATCCCTACTGGGGATTTAAAAAAAAATCTTGTATTTATTTATTAGGTACAGGGTCTCACTATGCACCTTGGAATCCTGTGTCAGCCTCCCTAACTCTGGGATTACAGGTGTGTACCACCTTGCCCAGTTTTGGGGCTAGCACAGCATGTGGTACTTGGGGTCAAACTCGGGTCCGTGCACTTACTAGGTAGGTGCCTAGACTGCTGAGCTGTCTCCCCAGCACCTGCCCCTCCCCCCTCCAGGCTTTATCTACTCTTCATACAAACTGACACAAGGAACAAGAGTTTTCTCCTCCCATGCCTTTTCTCTTGCTAATGTGCCAGTTCTTTGAGATCAGAATGGAAAGTAATTCATAAATGTGTCTTCATTGTCTAGCGAACTCTTTACATAAGTTATCTAATGGAAGCTAAAAAGTCTTGAAGAAGATAGCCATTACTGTTGCTGAAATTTTACAGATGGGGCAACTGAGGCACAGTGAGAATAATTAATTTTTTCCTATGGTCATTAATGTAGAATCACAAAGTCCAGGTTCAAAAACCAGGTGGATGTATTCCTGAGTTCTGGCTGGAGCTTGGTTCCCCAGCACTAAATGAACAAACCAACAACAATAAATACCAAATAATCTCCCAGCTTTCCTGCCTTCAGGCAGGGTCAGATCCCGAGCAGTACTTTTTCTTAGATGTCCTTCCCTGGCTCTCCATAGCCACGGACAAGGCTACTGCTCGCACCTTCTGTCTCCTTGCTTTAAAAGGTGGACATTTTTTAGCTAGCCCCCCTTTATACTTCTCCCCTGGGCCTGCAGCCAGACTCCCTATTCAGATCTTCAGCTCTCCTTGTGCAAGTTCTGTTCAACAACCTAGCCTGAATTAAGAGAAGATACAAAATCAACACAAAGTCATGAATTGCTCCTTTGTAAAAATCATCTAGGCAGACTTCTTGCTAGCACAATGAAAAGAAAGGGAAGAAGGAAGAGAACATACAAAGGTTTAGAATTAGAACAAAGCCTTTACATCTACCTCAGGTTCAGGGACACTGAGAACTGCTGTAACTCGACACTGCCTACTACTTGAAGCTAAGTAACCTTGAGATTTAGAAAGAGAAGGAGACTTTCTAGAATAAATAAAGTGTACAAATGAATTTAGGACCAAAATTTGAATACACAAATAACTATGGACAAAAGCAAGAAAGGAGATTAAAGAAGTGCTTCTCCGAAGGAATCAGCCAGCTACAATGTGACTAAGTAACATTTTGGAGCAATGGATCATTGAGGTGGTACTGAAACGTTTCCAATACATCAACAAATACAAAAAGGTAGCTCTAAATTTTCCTTGAATTATGATGGTTCAGCTTATCATGTTTTTCTTCACAATGAGACAAAAGCACTGGGCTACCAGAAGAAAGTACTTCCAGATGTGCATTTTGATCTTCTTGCAAGTTAGTGATACAAGGTATGACAGTAGCAGCGAGTCATCCCTTAGTGAGCCACAGGACGAGAGGGAAGGGATAATATTCTACAGTGCAGTGCTGCTGAGCTTTGATATTTATCAGGCTAGGTCTAAGAAATGCTCCTTTTTTTTTTGCAGTACTGTGGATCGAACTTAGGACCTTGTGTTTGCCAGGCAGGCTATATCCCCAGAAGAAATGTATTTTCAGCTTAATCACATTCAACTTGGGATGGATTCATTGAAACAGGACTCCACCATGAAATATGACCCCACCGTAGTGAAGGAGAATGTGATTGCCATTTAAACCTGAGAAATGTAAGAACATCGAATTATTTAGGACTATTGTGACAGAAGTAGCTGTATGTCAAAACTTATGCTGCTGCTTCTGCAGTATAGAGTTATTGTTGAGAAGCAGCTGCTCAGGGTAACTTCTGGGCCGTATGCTCTGTTCTCATAATGGAATTTGAATGGAAGTGCTGGACTCATGTTCACCAAGGCTGTTTTAATAAGGGGGTCAGCGGCTCTTATTTTTGCTTTTGCATTCACTGGCTCAACACAGAGGATGACAAGGCTGTAGGGCAGGAAAATTATGAGCTGTGGGCCCAGGGTGTATTTTTGTAAATAAAGTTTTACTGGAACACAGCCATGCCCATCTGATTGCTTGTTGCTCTGGCTCTTTTCACCCTACAGTGGCAGAGTGGAGCAGTTGAGAGAGACAGGGGCTAAAGCATCTATTCAAAAGCACCACCTTGCTGTAGGATACACTGGAGCAACTAGACAGAAGGAGCCTGCTGTGGAGGACTTGTAGTACAAGGAAACCCTGACCTGTTAAGAGACAAGAAATAAACCTTTTTTATTAAGACGCTAAAGCTTTGTGGTTTGTTTCGTATTATTATTCCAAGCTAGTATTATTCTAACTAATCCAAAACATGAAAAAATCCCAAATAAAGTAATAGCCATTCCTAAAAAAACCACACACACAAGAAAACATAAAAGATTATTTCCAGAAATTTAAGGACAATTAGAAAGGTAACAATACCACATGACTAGGTTGAAAAAGGAAACCCATGCCGTAAACTTTTCACATGATTTGGGAGCATTTTAAAAAATCAGCATCCATCTTATAAAGTACTTTCAGTAAAATAGGAATAGGAAAATACCTCTTCAGAGTATCTAATGACAAAGTGAGCATCATAGAGCTGATGGCTATAGATATTCTCATTTATTTTATTTTTTTCCATAATTTTGTTGGGAGACAAATAGCAATGAGATAGTTTCAAATCAAATTGGTATGACAGTTTCAATAATGAATACATTGCATACTCTCTTCCTAGTGGTTATTTGCTGTACAAGATGCAGACATGAGAGATAGTCTCATTTAACAGGGAAGATTAAAATATGCTATCATCAGTATAGCATAGGATATGACAAAACATGAAACATGGCCTGGGGAGGTGGCTCAGTAGAATACATGCTTGCCTGGCAAGTGCAAGGGCCTGAGTTCAATCCCGTTTTACCAAACAAACAAACAAACAATCCCCCCCAAAACATACCATAACAGAGGCTATCACTTTTGAAACACTGCCAATGTACTAAAAACAGTCATATTCTACTATGTAATGTAGCCATATTCCATACTTACTAATTATATTACCAAGGTATCATTTACTGCAATACATAGATTATATGTACTTTATAGATCATACACATAATTTTATTTATAAGCATTTTTATCTGCTATATTTTGTATATAACAAGAAACATTATTTGTTTCATGTAATATTTATAACATATATAATTTATATGCTTTATAAATAAATGTATGATATATTTATAAATAAAATATGATATAATTTATACATAAAACACATGAAAATTATATGTGATTTATATAATTTATTTTTTAATGTATATGGTTGTTACAGAGTCTCACTACACAGCTCTGACTCATAGTGAACCTCTTATTTTCAGCTGGAATTGCAGGCATGCACCACTATACCTGGACTCTGGCCCACTCAGCCTGCCCCAGGGGTGCTGGTGTGGCATGTGGTGTGGAGGATCGAACCCTGGTCCCTGCACTTGCCTAAGCTTGCCTAAGCAGGCACTTTAGTCTGCTGAGCTATCTCACCAGCCCCTACTCCATCGACTTTAAACTGATGTAGTAAGTTACTAGATTGATGCTGCTTTTCAACTACGAGCCAGTGCAACAAGATAGAAAAAACTTAAGCGGGAAATAAATTTCTATTTTTTATCATGGTGTACCTAAACAACTTAAGATAAACTAAGAAACTATTGAAACTGAAAGAAATCTTCAAAGATGCCCACTTATAAGGTAAATGTATAAAACTCATGGATTTCTCGGCCAACAATAATTCAGGTGACTTTATTTAAAATAACAATAAGCTTTGCTGAGGGAAATAAAAGAAGATGTAAGTAAGCAGAGAGGCACACTATATTTGCCTTGGAAGAATCAACATCTTTTAAAAATATGAATTCACCATAAATTAACTTATAAATTCACTATGGTATCAAAAAGAATTCTAACTGAACTGAAGTTGGCATATGAAAAACTGATGAAAATTTTCATTTAAAGTCATTTCCGAGAGTAGCCAAGAAACATCAGGAAAATCAGACCAATGTGAGAAAGACATACATTAATAAAGTAGTGAAATATATTATAAAATTGAAGAAAAATAACATCAGACCTGTCTCTTAAAACAATGAAATAATTTCAGATGTAGTCAGGATTTAAACCTAAAGATAAACCCTGAATATAAACTGTTAAAATGATTGTCTAGGTGGAAGACCTATATTCTTCTACATTCCTGAGTTAGGAAATATTTTAATGAAAAAATCAGAAGCAAAAATGAAAAGATGAAAGGCCTACTTATACAGAAATTTAAAATTGCTATCAGTTAAATCACTATATGCAAAATCAAAAGGCAAAGGACAAGTTGCTAAGAGGATGGATGATGCCTGTGGCAGATGGAAGATTTCTTCCCTCTATAAAAATAGCATTTAAAAGCAGTGATGAGGAACATGCTCAGCAGAAGAAAGAGAAAAAGCCACAAACTGGCTGAGACACTGAACTACATGAAGAAATATAATCTCACTATAAACTAAAGTAAGCAAATTTGAAGAGGTTTTTTCACCTATCATATAAAAATAAATCACAAATTTATAAACATAGGATAGGATGCTTCAAGAGGTGTCCCATGGAGACTTTTTCCTGTCTGGCATTGTATCAGAGTAGTGATGGAGAGACAGTGCACAGTGAATACCCTAGGCTCAGTTCAAGGGCACAAGATACTCCTGTGGACAGACAGGAAAAGAGAAGATCACAATGGGATTTCAGTGGGGTAGTGAAAGGTGAGTGAGTTTGTACTCCTGAAGTTGATATTTTTGTATTTCCAGGTTCCAAAGGCAAATTTCACATGGCCTCTAAACAGATGAGTGAGAACAAGATTTTAAAATGTTAACAAACTTGATACATCTCATAATATCCTTCACTGTGGATGAAATGCCCTTAGGCATAGGTTGTGACAATGCCAAGACATTTAAAAGCATATTGTTAAACAATGTTTACCAGTATTCTCAGAGCCATTTGTGGGCCTAATTGGGCCTAGCAGTTATAAGTGTACAGCTCCCTTTTCTCCTGTCTTCCGCCATATCCTGAGGTTCTACTCAAAACTTTCTACACATGAATTCAGCACCTGCAGACTATTTGAGTACCTTGGGTGTCCATTGGTCAAAAGACTTTACACAACGACTTTATGCAATTTATGCAAAATTAATGGGTATGTCACTTCTCTGAGTATTTTTTCTTTGCCTTCACAGAGCACATGGATGTCATTAAAATTGTTCATATGCATCGTGTAGCACCAGCCTCCCTCCCAAGAGCCTGGGTAGGGCAGGTATTGTCACCTCCATCTCAGCCAGGCCAGGTGGCTTGGGAGAGTCCCAGCACATAGCAACCAGGAGTCCAGGAGTTGTGGCTTCACCCTTCTTTAGAAAAGGAAGCTGAAGGGGGCTGGACCCATGACTTGGAAAAGGTGGGATTACGTAGAAGAGGTATTTTAAAGATTATGTCTAGTCACAAGTGCAAAATTTGCCTATATTAACTTGGCATTTGAGTGTACAAGGATGACTTTCTCCCTCCTTTCTAGGCTCTCTAGGGAATAAGGAACACACTCAGAGTGACCCATGCAAGCTCCTGTCCAGAGGGCCCCACCCTGACAGTTCCTAGCATTTTAAGTCCCTGCTACCCTTGCATCTCGCGTGCACCAGAGCCAGGCATTCGTGTATTCAGACTACCTTTTATGGCTTCTTTCACAGCAGAATCCACAGGAAGGATGTTCTTTTCCACCAGTTCCAGAGGCCCTGGTCGGAGAGCAATCTTTTCATTGAGGTCATCGGCAAGGCGGGCTCTTTTCAGCTTCATCTGAGCACTTGGAATGGACCTCTCCGTGGTGGAGGCTGAATGGTTGAAACGAAAAGGATCAGTTTTAGAGTTTGATGTCTTTGTTCAGTTTTGTTCTTGGCTTGGGGCTATGAAACACTGTGTCATATCGTGCCCTAACATCCTAATAATTTTTCAATGGAAGCATCATCACCTCCCAAGGATTAGCACTGAAGACCAGATACTTCCAAATAAAGGCAAATAGAGAGGCACAAAGAAAACTTAGAGAAATTTGTTTTGTGAGGATTTGTGAGGGGAAAAAACTTTGCAATTTGGAGCTTTTGCAAGCAAGCATTCCATGGGGTCCACATTACTTGCCTAACCCGCTGCTGTGGCATTTGGGTGCTGACTGGTTCAGGCTGAAGGGGCAGGAAACACAGTGTATGCTTAGAATGAGGAGCAACAGTCATACTCATATAACTTTTGAACAGTTTTAGACTTAGCAATGCTGTGACTCTGACTAGGAGTCAAATGTTCAGATTATTTATAAAGGAGAGAAATCCTTTGAAACTTATTTAATTGGACAGAGGGATTTTTTTTTCATCATTTTAAAGAATTGAATTTATCCAATAGGTGTTTTTGATCATTTGAAGGGTGAGAAATGTTATATAGAAAGCCCTAAACCCAGTTTTATATGTCAGAGAGCAAATTTTCTCTTTAGTGTGGGCCCTAAACCATTTCTGTGGAAGAACTTGGGGAAGGACCCAGATAACTTGTGCTATCATGAAAGAAAGTAACTTGGATTCTATAAGTGTGTGCAGTTTTGTTCTTAACTCTGTGAATTTAACAAATGATGTATGTACAGACAAGCCTCCCAGAGCCTTGTCCTGTCATCATCAAGCTATGACTTCAGCTGATGTAGAACTCTCCATCCAGGGGAGATCTGGGGATGGCTAAATCAATTGCAATAAGCTGGGTCCTAAGAGGCCACTGCAGGGCTTCTTGCTGAACTCTGCCTCAGGGTGTTCTTGTCCGTTTTGCACACCAACCCAGCACTAAGCTTCAAGAAGTCCTTTTACTTAGTATTACTCCTCCCAGATGGTCCTCTCTCTCCAAGCTTACCACACATTGCATTCACCTTCCCTCATGAATGGTGAGTTTCCAAGCCAAACACCACCACAGTGAGCCTGACATTGCCCTTTGTGCCTCCCCACCTGGTATCTTACTGAGCTCATTTTTGGTCCTTTGCTTCCCTACTCCATTCCCCACCATGAACACACAATTCCTTTTTTTCTGGATGCAGCAGAAAGCCTTTCTAATTCTTTCTTTGCTCACAGAACCCTGGTTTTTTTTGTTCTGCCTCTAACAGTTCCAAATGGGCCTTGTATCTTACTGTGCTATTAATGAATTTGGGTGATAAACTCCTGGAGTGTAGGGCTTGTTGCACATCTATCAGATGTGTGGTGCTAATTCCCCATTTCTGCTGGGCAGAACAGAGGCACATGTAAAGCCAGAAAGAGCTTGACATTTTAATGACAGACTGTAAGGATGTAAGAAATAACTTTTTTTGGTAGCACTGAGGATTGAATCAGAGCTTTGGATATGCCAGGCAAGTGCTCTGCTACTGAGCCACATTCCCAGCCTTAGAAATAACATTTCGTATTCTTTTTATGATCATAACATTACTATTTACTCACTATCATAAGTATGAAATATGCCAAAGAACTATGTAAAAGAATATGAAAGCCCCAGGAAACTCCCCACTTATAGTCAATACTTTTAGTACTTGGCATCCTTCTTAGCTATGGTATTTATTATTAGGTCTACATTTTTGCCTTCCTAGAATCTGTCCATAAATGTGTCTTATCTTTATATATATATATTTCTTCCCAGAATTTGACTATAAATATAATTTTCTCTGCTCTTTTCACTAAACATCTTGTAAGCCTTTTCTTATTAAGTCTCCACTCTTCGTAAGCCTTGCTTGTAGTAGCTATGTGGTATTCAATCTCGTGATGAGACACAATTTATTCAGCTAATCTCCGATTGTTGGACATTTCACCATTTTCAATGTTTCATTTTCTAAAGCAGTTCCATGATAAACATGATTGTACATAAATCTTTGCATGTATGATTATTTTCTTTAAATAAAATATGAAAAATCACAACACAAGCTAGAGAGTAGATGCATTTTTTAGGAGTCTGATGCACATTGCCAAGCACCACGCTAGAAACAATGACCCAACTGTATTCCTACCAGTTGTGTGTATACATTTCTCATATCCTTGCCACACATGATATTTATTTTTATTTGTTAAGCTGATCCTTGAAAAGTCTGTCTCTTGAAATAGAATTCTTTGGGTTATTTGTACTGCTGCAACTTTGTGTTGATCCCACAGCTGCTTTTAGGGTTGGCGTGATGTTTCTGGAGAGGAGGGGAGAATCTTTCACCTTCTTCCAACAGCCCTTGGTATCTCTTGGTCGTGTCATACAAGTCGAAGTCTTGAAGCTTGCGCCACCTTTCCCTTGAGTGCCACATGGACCTTGCTCTCTTTTATGTCTTAAAAACAGTTCTCTACCTTATAGTATCCCACTTGTCTCAGAGGGGAAAAACGTCAGCCCTGGGAAACTAGATAAACTAGAAATAATACTGATTAAAGAAGCAAGATTCACAACTTTCATGTTATTTCAGGACTTTCTGTGATACTTAAAGTGAGCATACAGTTGTGTAAGGCAACCTACGCTCTAGGGAGTCTTGGTGCATGTACACACTGTTCTCTTGGCCTGCGAAACTTCTTTTCTTCTTTCTCTTCAAGGCCCAGCCTTCACATTGCAGCTCACTGTTTGCTCCTTCCCCATCAGTTCTGATTCAGATGGCTCTATTCACGCTTCTCCATGCATCCACAACACTGGATTTTCTCTTTTCATGCTGGATTGTGACACATCCTAAGGTCTACCTCCTTTCCCATCTGAGAAAAACCTTTAAAAGTGGGAACTGGGGTCTTACTCATCTGCACATGTACAGAGTCTGGCATATCAGCTTATCTCAACTTGGACATCCAATCCAGTACTGGTTGATGAATAAATATTCCATAGCTAAATCATTCACATAGAAGGTAGAGCCTTTTGAAGTTGGGGGCCAGGAATGTGCAGAAATCCCATCCAAGGGAAGGCAACTCTTGAAATAGTAGAAGTCTGCCTGATTGTACCCACATGTCTGCATATGAGCGGTCACTATGTCTTTGTCCTGCTTTCCCTTCTCAATGTAGTGGCAGGGCCTTTGGGTGGGGTTAGGACATATATAAGGACATCAGAAAAGCAGGACCAAACCAATTTCTAATGGCTATGGAAACAAACAGAGGGCCTCAACTGCATCCAGAGCTGAAAAATGATCCAGATGAATGATTACTAACACATGTTGACTACTTCTTATATGCTCAGGGAGGTTATATGACTTGCCCCACCTTTAAAGTCAGGAAGAGGCACAGAGGAGCTTAGGACCCAAGATTAAAAGCTTACTGTGGCTTTCCAATTGGATTTTTAGCATGGCTGAAAATGGCTAGATGACTTCTTGAAACTACCCCTGTCATGTCCAGAGAGATGTTTGAAGAGTGTTTAAGACCTGAGCAGAGAGAGACAAAGAGCTCTGGAAAAATACTCTACCATTTGATGGACACCTACTAGCTTATGATTTCATGCAGACTTACCTTGGAGTATGTGCATATTAACCAAGTCAGCACGGCCAGACCTGTTCCTGCCCTTTCGCCTAAGGGAATCTTCAGTCTATAGAACAAAAACATGGAGAATCACCTAGATTTAACTTTAGAAAAATTCAGTTTCTCTTACAAGGAAAAAACTACTCTTCTTATGACAAATGGAAAATGAAATAGCACTGGGCTTCCAGGTTTTGATGAAGAAACACAATGATGAACCCAGGAGTTTTAGGATGGGAGAACAAGATAAAGAGGTAAAAAGTTTGTTCGGGTCCATGTCAGGATTGCAAAGTTAAAGACTTGAAGGCCCAGGCAGGCACATGTTAATAAAATACTGATACAATAGTCATGATACAAATTGCTTGCGTTATAAGCAGCAGTCTTCTCTTAAGACAGGCACACAATTAATCAAGCTGAGAGATAAGACTGAATAAAAACATCTGCTATGACAAGACCACTTTCAGCCTTCTCCATGATTCGTCTGGTTTCTCTCTTAGGATATGGGAAAACGCAAAGCCTACAGATTCAGACGTTAGAAGGCATTTAGAGATAGGTCACTCACTATATCTCGTAATTTTGATGGGGAGCTCCTCAGTCATGGCGAACCTTTTAGAGCTTTCAGTGATTAACAAACAGCCTGCTTTCGGCATGCGTGACACAGGCTCACCACCACTAGGCTGTCAGAGGGCCAATCCAGAATCTTGATTTCCACTAATAGGCTTTTAGCTTACTATTTTGGGGCCTTCAGAAAAGGCCAGAGGTTCCCTCTAATTATGGTTTTAAAAAAAGTCAGCCGTTGTTTGTTATTCTCCAGGTAGTGGGAGTAAAAGCCACTCAGTAGCAACTCTGAGGAGCTGCAGAGTGCTGCTCTTCCTCTGTCCTCACAGATAAGCAGCAAGGCCAGCACTCTCAGGCAAAGACGCTGGTGCCCCAGGCCCTCCTTCTCATGTAGAGCGCAAATGATGCCAAGGGGTATTTACACCACGGATACATTCAGAGGACAGAGATTTGTTGTGAAGGTGCAGAATGAGTCAGTTTTCCCTAGAATGGGAAATAAATATTATTCCTTTTGCCTTTTAGCAACTGTAAATGAGCTCTGCAACCTCAGAGCTTGCCTTCCCATTGAATTTCATTTAAGAAAAATCTTAGTGTTGCTAAGAAAAGACTGCAATGAAAGGTAAGGCATCTTGCAAACCAGTACTACTTCCCTTCTTAAAGTTTTTTTGATCTTCAGTGTACTCTTGCTGTGATTTTTTTCCCCAAACCAAAAAGATTGAAGACATTTTATTTAAATGCTAAAAATTAGTAGTTTCGAAGCTCACTTAGAGGATCCCATTTCCACCATCATTACTGCAGAGGAGTGAGTTTCCATATGATGTGAGAGGAGTGAGGTTCCCTATGATGTGGAGACTGGTGAATGGCAAATTCATGGAGTTGGTTGCAGAAATTCTACATGCGTCAGCCAGAGTTTAGCACCCGGAAAACTGTAACTATAATCCAAGTTCAGGAAAGGCAATCTGCAGAAATTACCTTGGTACTATCCAGATGTTTTCTGTGCTCATGGAATGCAGCTGGAGTTTTCAGTGCTGAAACAGAAAGACAAAAAGATGAGCAGAGGCTGGCTCAGGGGCTGGTCACTGTCTCAGGGCTGGCTGCTGTGTTGGCTGAGCTGTGTGCAGTCTGGAAGTGATTGCCATCGCTAGGCCACAAGCAATGAAAGATGAAAGGCCTGGAGGAGGCCAGCTGCCTGGAAGCCACGGAGACAGAGAAGGTGAAACTCAGTCCTCAACCAAGAGGAGCAGCAGAGGCAGATTGCGTGACAGGAAGAGGAATGGTGGAGGCAAGGGCATTCCGAGCTCCTAAAGAAATAGAGAGATCAGAAATAACATGATTTATGAGAGGAGATAGATGGGTAACTAGCACCTTCTGCGACTTTGCTCTGCTCCGGAGTTCAAAAGCTGGGTGGCCTGGGTAGGGGCATATGGTGGGAAGGGACTGCACTTTGGGTAAAGGATGTGGCTGGCTGGTCACAAATATGCAAACTGGGGAATTTAGTAAAAAGTAGATAATTGGACTTTGAGGGCTCGAAGCAACCTTGGATTCAGGGAAGTCCAGTCCTGAATGAAATGGGGAAACATAGGGCCATACATATGGATTCACTTGCCTAGAATCACAAATAGGCCTTGGAGCCTAGATCCTCTGATAATCCTAACCTCCTCTTAACTGTGCTATTCAAACTAACAATCAGCTGAAACAGCCTTGGTTCATCAAATGTAATATATAGTAGTTGTAAATCACCAGCATTAAATACCTACACTCTTTCCTCTACATCCTCCATTACTCATCTGCAGCACCTCTTCATGATAATTCAGTAAACTTTTATTTATTTATTTATTTGCTTTTTTATGTATTTGGTACGGGGTCTCACAACATAGCTCAGACTCATAGTGATCCTCCTGTTGTCAGCCTCCCCAGTGCTGGGATTATAGGCATGGTCCACCATGCCCAGTCTTGGTGGCTGGCTCAGTGCACCCTGGCAGTGGAGCCAACATGGCATGTGGAACCAGGTATCAAACCCATCCCTGTGCTTGCCTAAGCAGGCACTTAGTCTGCTGAGCTATCTCACTGGCCCTCAGTAAACTTTTTTGATGTAGCAAAGGAAATAGGACATCCAGCAAAATTCTACCTTTTGCATTGATTTGCTTGTCCCCTGGAAAAATCTCAATCAGAACCCATAAGTAATCACTTTTCATTACAAGTGATGAGGGTAATCAGAGGTTATAGAATTGCATTGATTTCTCTTGAATTTTATGTCTAAACAAATTAATTAATCACATGATCCAGAGTTCTATAACTACTTTTACAGATGTTCACTCTTTTTTTTTGGAACCGGGTATCAAACTCAGGCCCTTGAGTTTGCCAGGGAAGCACTTATTCGACTGAGCCATCTCCCCAGCCCCTGTTCACTCTTTTTTCTTTCTTTCTTTCTTTCTTTCTTTCTTTCTTTCTTTCTTTCTTTCTTTCTTTC
>NDGM011176451.1:0-11594 GCA_002564305.1 Octomys mimax | reverse complement strand
AAAAAAATTTAACCCTTTGATGGTGACCAATGTAAACAAAATAATAGCATATTTAGCAATACTTGGGCACATTTCCCATTAGGATATGGAAGTTACTGGCAGTCTCATTAGTAAACAAAGATGGGGATAATTTTTTTCCAGGCAACTTCTGCTTTATTCATCAAAAGTCTTTTAAAGTAAACGAGGATGCCTTAGGTTTGACATAGCTGCTTGATAAATGTTCTTCAGGATAACCTGTGAGAAAAATTAACACATTATTTCTGACCAATGAAAGACTCCCAAGTTGTTATACAGAAACGACTGGCATTGCATTTGTAAAACCATTCTTGACAATGTCCCAGTTTACTGGCAGCCTGGATGGAAGCATGTCCTTAAATGACAATTTATAAGCCAGCTTAAGTTGTAGACGTAAGTATTTTAACCTCTATGAACTGTTTCTCCATGGAAATCTCAAAATCAAAAAGCATTAAAGCGAGTTGAGCTTAAAACAGCTGCAAGCATTGCATCCATTTACAAATGGATAGACGAACAGAAGAAGATTGTTTGTAAACCAGGGTACACTCAGGTCTATTTGGCCATGGCCTTTTGAGACAGGCACAGCTATGATATAATCCATATCTGGACATGTCACACTTTTTTTCTTTTTGTTCCTATGCCTTTGGAGTACACAAAAGGGGCCTCTCTGAATTTCCTTCTTACCCTGATGGGGCACCCCACAAGATTGGTTCCTTCCCCCTTGGATAAGGGGAGGAGACTGGTCTCATAGTAACCAACTGATAATAGTCAGTTGAAAACTCAGCTGTCTTACTAGAGGTGATTTTCTACTTTAGCCCACACTTTTTTTAACTCTAGGGGTTTAGTTCTCTTTCATGTTTGAGAAGGCATTTTAGGGCAGTTTGGTGAAATGGCTTATCGTCTAGTCCCTGTCTAATGAAGAGAAAGACCAAGTGTGAGGGTTTCCTTTACACCTGTTGTTGTGCAAAAGTTTTCCCTAATTACAAAATGGAGAAGAAAGCCCTTCTAGGTTTAACCTATCCAGTTATATACCTTTATTCAGACATCTTTCCTCCTGCCTAAAGAGGGAGAAAGCCTGTCTGGGGCTCAACCTGTTGTAGCTGTCTACCCAAAACTTTGCCTCAGGAAGTCTGTCTGCAGCCTTGACATCCTCACTGGCCCCTAACCATTGTTGGCTTTATCTGCTGTACCTGTGTAGGGTTTTAGAACAGTGCCCCAGTTGAATCTGTCTCTTTGTGACCCCTCTTGATTCCCCAAATGATGTTTGGGGCTAAGATGACTTTTAAAGGCAGCTTTTAATGTAAGTAAGGGTTTTCTTTTGATTAGGGTGGCCTGTCCTTTTGACTTTTTTTTTTAATTCCAAGACCCTGAATCAAGAAGCTCTGAAATATATAGCAACTGTAAAACCTAAGATTTTCATGTACATTTTTACCTCAAGCTAGCGGTGTCTGGTTCTGTGACTTGAAACCATTCATGCTTAGAATGTAGCAAAACCTCAGGATTGGATGAAATCACTATGGCTTTTATTGGAAAGCACTTTACATGAGAATTTATATTAATGCATTCTTTTTTTTTAGTTGACAAAATTATATTTATGGTTAAAAAAATATAGAGCAAGAATAAGGTTCCCTGACACACTTTTTCCTACAGATTAAAAGTTTTTGAAGATCTCTAGCCAATTTGTTAGGGATACTGGGTTGGTGACAGAATAAATGGAAGGTGAGAGGGAGCAGATGGGAGGGATCTAGCCAGATCTTTATGTAGGGGAGTCTTGGCAGGGGCAACTGTGGTACCAGGCCACTGCCTCTTAGGGAAGCAGGCACAGGTGCCTGAGCAAGGCCAGGCATGGTGCCCATCCCCCATCCCCAGACAGCACCCCTGGCCACCAGCCCTGCTCCACCAAGACTCCAGCCCACCTGGGGGGGGGTGTCTCTGCCCTGTCTTTCCCCATTAACACCATTGTGGTGGTTCTCCTAGCTCTTCCTGGGTGGGCTGTGTAGTGATGGGGGCTCTGAGCATGCTGGGAGGGGGCAAAATAAGCACCACCCCCACCCCTGCTCTTGGGAGGTTTGCAGCCAAATTATTCCTGAGTGAACAAAGGGATTGGCTATACTGCACAATCCTAGGCTGTGGAGGAGACCTATCACCTTTGAGGATAAATAGAGATAGGCAGTAATGGAGAAGAAATCTCAGCCCTAGGCCAAAGAGGTTTCTGGAACATTTTGGGTTTTTGAGTCTTTCAATCTGAACAATTTTTTATACAGTATTACTGGCCAAGCTGACCATAAACCCTCACTGAAAAAGGTTTGTCACTTGTTATATATAATATATTTAAGAAACTCACAAGCCAGGTGTGGTAGTACATGCCTGTATTCCCAGCACTCAAGAGACTGAGGCAGGAGGATCTCCATGAGTTCAAAGCCAGCCTAGGCTACACAGTGAGTCAAAGACCATCCTACACTACAGAACGGGATCCTGTCTCAAAAACCAAAAATCTCAGAGTAAAGTCTATACCCATCCTCTAGCAATCACAAATGTTCATAGAGGCACATTTATCAGTTTTATTCTCACATGCACATGACAAGAGAAAGGTTGATTAAAACTTTTTTGTACCTTTAAGTAGCATGGATAAGGCACGAATATAAATAACCGATGGCTGTTCTGTGTTAGAGGCAAACAGTTGTTGCAAACTGCCTCAGCCTGATGCCTAGAAAGAGACAGTCTAGTGACAAAGGGATCTAGCTAGCCTAGGAGTTCTCAGGAAATTGGAATTAAAAGAAAAAAATTACAGGAGATTCTTAAGTCTTTGTCCTAGCAAATGTTTGTCGGGGTGAGAGTTATTTTACCTGTTCCCAGCCCTGTAATGTATCAAGACATATCTGAAGAGGGGTCTACCTTCCTAGCAGAAAGTGAAGTGCAAACCTATAACTCAGCTCTTAATGGAGGCTTAAGAGAGGGCTGTAACATATGTTGTCTCAAGCACTGTGGGACCAGGACTATCAGAAGATCACTGAGTTACCACTCACCTCACCGAGTAGTGCAGGTAGGGATAATGAGTATATGTGCTGCTGAAGAGAGCACCAGGGACCATGGCTAAGTGGAGGTCTTTCTGCTAGTTACCCGGTTGGGCTCTTAGGACCCAGCTCCCACGAGCAACTTGGGTGTCCACCAGGGACTTGCCCTGGCCATGGCCCCTGGATTGTCCTCTCAGCTTTCACTGGTTCCAGGCAAGGCAGAGATCTGTCTCCAGAAGGGAAGCTGCCCATCTGGCCAACATTCAATGGGGGATTAATCAGAAGGTGGTGGAGAAACCTATCCTCTGCTTTAAGAGTGACAGCAGTCCTAAGGGCATTTAAGGAGCTGGCAGGGTGACTACTGTCCATCTGAGTCCTATAAGGGCAGCTAAAAGCCTGAGCTATCTAAAGACCCATTTTTAAAAAAATCTTTACATTTCACAAATTTACAGTGAAAATTTCAAAGTCCAAAAGGGGGCGCGCAAGCATCATTTTTGGCTGCAGTCCCAACCCAAATGGAGTCCTAGTGCAGCACTCAGTGGAAAAATGGGATATGTACTTCTTGAAAGCAAGGGTTCCTGGAGCCCACCCGGTATGGAGCCAGCCTAGAGGTTTGCTCCTAGCTAGTCCGTGTTCAAAGACCCCAGAGGTTGTCATTTTGGTATTCGGGTGGCTTGTTGGTTCTCCAAGTCCCTGTAGATGATGTGTCTGCCGAGTGAGCGTGTTCTTCTGCTGTCCAAGGAGTCCACAAGATCATAACACTCAGCCCAGAAACTAGACAGGGGCTGGAGAGATAGCTTGGCTGTCTGAGTGCCTGCCTAGCAAGCGCAAGGATCCGGGTTTGATTCCTAGCCCTGCATGCTGTGCTGGCCCGGGTGTGCCATGCTTGCCACTGAAACTGGGCGTGGTGATTACACCTGAAATCCAAGCATTGGGGAGGCTGTGACAGGAGAATCACTATGAGTCTGAGCTATGTAGTGAGACCCTGTACCAAATAAAAGAATAATAAAAAGAATTAGACAAAGCCTTACCGTCCAGGCCAGGGAATCAAAGAGTTATGTCTGTAGTGGCCAGCTCAGCTCACCATGCCGGGTCACGCCACACCACTGCTCTGCTCTGCTGAAAACATCTTCCTGCACCAGTAAAGGACTAGAAAAAGGCCAAGTTGAGTTTAACAAAAGACAGTTGAAAACAGGACAGTTACTATGAGGAGCTAGGGGGGCTTCCGCATTGGAAGTCCCCAAGCTCTTGTCCCTAGCTCCTTTTCTTGTGTACTAGTGTCTTTCCTACCCACTCAGTGGGCACTCGTCAGTTGCTTTGACTGTCTTTGATCCTCACCAAGGCCTTGTGGCCATCTGGTTTCTTCCTGTCTCTTGGTGACGAATCAGGGGGAGGGCCTATGGGGAAGGCAGTTTACTTAGTGATTATGTAAAGGTAATGTGTGCATGTCTGTATCTGGTGCAGTATTATATTGATGTTAAGGTGAGAACATACAGATGCGTGTATGCGCAGGTATGTGTGCATTTGTGTCTTACATTTTAAAAAGTCCTTAGGCGGCTGTCCCTTATCACCCTTGCATTTTGTCAGGTGGGTGAGGGGAGCTGGCTTTCTTGGTAATTGTGTTACTGGACCTCTTCCCTAGTCTAGCTAGGTGGTTTTGTTTTGTTTGACTATTCTAACTGCAGAGTCTACCTGTGAAGGCAGAAACCGCTTTTAGTAAGTTTCCTTCCTGATCTTAATAAGGCTCAATGAGGACTTTCTTTCTCCTGTCTTTTCCTTCCTACTGGGCACCCTACCTCTGCACAGCCATGGTGTAGACCACTGACAGCACTACTTTCAAATGGAGTACGATAGCTCAGTTCCTCATTTCTGTTTATTTTCCTTTGCATTGTTGTTCTCTGTATTTTATTATTATTGGTATCCCTGGGAATCAAACCCAGAGCCCTGAACTGCTCTCTTACTTCTGAGCTACACCTCCAGCCTCTACTATTTATTCCTTTTCTCTGTATATCATCACAAATGGTCTTCTAACAAGTATTCTTTATAAGCAATGGGTGAAAATTAGCAGGTTCCTTAGTAACTAAGGAAAGGAGAAAGACATGTCCTGATATATAGTACATAGCTCAAGATTCAGTGGTCAGGGAAGACAGGCTTTGATTTTTCAGATTCTTAAGGGTATTCTTGACAGAAAGTCACAGGCTTCTCTCTTTTCAAGTATCAGAATAAGTATGGCACCATTAGATAAGAATTTGGAAGCTATACCCTCCCTTTGAAGCTCCTGTAAAGTACATATTTCTTACTATGTTCCTAATGTTGTCTTTTTTCAGTCTCTCTGGCAAAAAAGACGATTTATAGCAGATACTTTGGGGTTTCTGGGACATTCCCAAATGAGACTAAGGAGTTCTGGAACAAGGATAAAACAATTTCAGGCATATAACAGTCCTTTTACTTTGCCTGGTTTGAATACCTCGTCTCCAGTGCACTTCCTCTGCTTAGAGGTTGGAGAGAGTGGAAGTCCTAACCCCCAAATCACTGGGTTTGAGCCTCGGATGACCATTTCTCTTCCTGAAGCTATCTAGAGGATCCACCTGCAATCTGAGTGTAAACTCAGATATGGCTGTCGGGCTCATTGTGAATAAAAGACATCCCTATCAGAAAATGCCAGGGCTTTTAGGAGGCCTAAGAAGGGGATAAAGAGAAGATATATGTGGTGGACTGACAATTTGGAGTCAACGTGTAATGTCCAATTGAACTGAATCAGTGTGGTGCAGGAGTAGAGGGCCCACCTAAGGATTGCTGCCAACGGCATAAAGGGAACTGAAGAGGAGGAGGGCTGTTGGTTCCCCTAGAGAAGCGCCGTTTGATGGCTTTGCTGATATAAATTTGGCTGTTCTCATCATTGGAGGAGCTCGGGACCTTGTTGCTGAGGATGGTTGTGATTCACTTTGGGGAGCTCTGATCCTTCCTTTGAGCATCATCACTTCCTGGCTTCAAAGGAAAAGATGGTATGAAGCTGATTTTCCTGGAGACATTTGTTATGCTGGCTTTCATGATAGGAACTTGACTGTCACCATCAGAGGAGCTGAGGATGGCTGCAGTTTTTTTTTTGTTTTTTTTTTTTTGCGGAACCGGGGATTGAACTCAGGTCCTTGCACTTGCTGGGGAAGGGCTTATTCCACTGAGCCATCTCCCCGGCCCAGCTGCAGTTTTTTGAAGGGAGCGCTGGTACTTGTCTTGAGTGTCCCTTCCTGGCTCTAGTACAGATCCTTTATCCCGCTGGCACAGACTTTCCAGCTTCCACCACTGACCTTTGGGCCTTCCCAGCATAGGTCCTTGAAACTTGAGGCCTCCATCTGGACTTGTAGAGGACACTGCCATAGGCTCTAGGTCTTCAGCTGGACTCATGCAGAACATTGTCATGGGATCCAGGCTGTAACTTGAATTCTTTGGGTCTTTATTATGTGGACATATCTCCTGTACTCTCTTATATGTCACTGTTTTGGTGATTATTAAAATCCTACAAATTGTGTCTTGTAGTAATTCCTTTTCCTTGCAAATTTTGACTACAACAGTATCACCACAGGTATGATAGTTTGTATAAAAGTGGTAATTTAGCAATATGTTCATAGCTAAGTAAATGGATTCCAGATGTACTTTGGGCCCTAAGCCAAAGGACTTTTGGACTGATTGGATTGAGGAATTTCTGAAAAATGGAGCAAACAAAAATCACTAATCAAAGTGGACACAAGTCTTATGGTTATCAAAAGAAAAAAGGAGGGCTGGGGAGATAGTTCAACAGCATAAGCGTCTGCCAAATGCAAGGTCCTGACTTCAATCCCTGGTACCGCATGTGATGCTGGCCCCGAAACCAAGCTTGGGTTGCACACCTGTAATCTCAGCACTGGAGAGGCTGAGACAGGATCATTATGAGTCTGAACTGTAGAGCGAGACCCTGTGTCAAAATCGTGAAGTAGAATAGTGAAAAACATAAGTCAAAAAGTAAGCTGGTATACATGAATGAACCATAAAAATATATCAAGGCATAGCAAAACCAAAATTCACACAGGATACCATATAACATTTAAAAATAGATAAAATTTGGGGCTGGGGATATAGCTCAGTGGCATATGTGCCTGCCTGGCAAGTATAAGGTCCCAAGTTCTATCCCTGGTACTGAAAAAATTCGTAGTTGATGTTAAGTCAGAACATAGTTACTCCTTGAGGAAGACAGTGTTTTTGAGGGAGGCACAAGAGAGCGCCTTCTGGGGCAGTGGAAATATTATACATCTTAATATACGTTAATCATGTGGTAAACAATATTTTGAAAGTCGATTTAGGCCAGGCCAGGGAGATGGCTCAGTGGAATAAGCACTTCCCTGGCAAGCACAAGGGCCTGAGTTCAATCCCCGGTTCCACCAAAAAAAAATCGATTAATAAACCTATTGTTTATATTAGCCCTCAGGAGATCAGGGCAGGGAAAACTGATGGAGCAAGGGGCTGTGACTTGTCAGTCATGGAGACCCAAGACACATGCAGAGCACAGAATCCACAAAGTCTACAGTTTTGTACATCAAGCGCATCAAAAAGCATTAGCTTCAATTCTTCATTTACATCTGGAGAAACACCAAGCAAGCTGTGATACGTCAGCTGAGATGTGATATGTAGCCAAGTGAGTTTCTGATAGGACACCCTTCCCAAATGCTTTGCTGGCATGGAGGGAAAGCAATCTGGAAACAGGAGATACAATATAAAGGAGCCAAAGGGCTGGGGAGACAGCTCAGTAGCATAAATGTCTGACTGGACTGCACAAAATCCTGAGTTTGATCCCCAGTACCACACACACAAACTATATATATATATATATTATATATATGTATATATATAATATATATGTATACATACATATATACATATGTTATATACATATTATATACATATACATATACATATGTTATATGCATATTATATACATATATATGTATATATTACATATATATTATATATGTATAATATATGTATATAATACATATATATGTATATGGGAGCTAGCCATTAATTTAGTAGAGAGGGTGACACTTCTCATTAGTCTGCTCTCATTTTGCAGGGTATTTCTTTTCCAACCCAAATAAATGTAAATCCATGCTACCTTTTTCCCCCCATGTGCATTGTTCAGTTCTTTGCTCAGGATACCAAGAACATGAAAAAAATTGCTTTGGGCACTTATAGCAAGTATTAGCCATTCAAAAAATAAAAATAGAAGCCGTATCTTCTTCCATTAGATTTTTTTTGTATATCTCATAATATTAAAGCATATGTAGCAAAATTGTATATTAAAAGACTCTCAAATCCACAATTATGGAAAATTTAAAAACAGTTCTTAGGCATGGTGACTCACACCAGCACCTGTAATCCCAGCACTCCAGGAGTCTTAGAAAGAAGGATGGCAAATTTGAGCCCAGCTTAGGCAACTTAGTGAAAGAGCAAGACCCTGTTTCTGCGGGGATCGTGTGAGAGGCTGGAAATGGAGAAATTCAACTCAGTGGGAGTCCTGGTTCCTGTAATTAATACACACATGCATGTGCCTGTGGTTCTTAGTGACTTCAAATGCTAGTAAATATGAAACAGGGAAGATTTGAAATTTACATAGAGGGAACAGTTATAATACTTAAATTATTAATGTTCTGAAAGTTGTACCTAGAAAATAAGAGGGCCAGGGTGATGGCTCAGTAGAGTAAGTGCTTCCCTGGCAAGCGCAAGGGCCTGAGTTCAACCCCGGTTCTGCAAAAAGATAAAAAATTAGAAGAAAATAAAGATAATGGCACCAAATAAAGATCAAAACAGTAGATCAAGGGCTGGCCAAATAGCTCAATGGATTAAAGCGCCTGCTAGCAGGTGCAGGGCCCAGGGGTCCGGCCTGTTGTGTCAGCCCCACCCCCGGGACATGCTGAGGTGGCAATTGAGACTGGGCATGATGGCACACGCCTGTAATCCCAGCTCTTGGGAGGCTGTAAACAGGCGGATCACTACGAGTCTGATCTAGTAGTGAGACCCTGAACACCCTATAGACCCTTCCCTAAAATAATAATAAAGTGGATCAGCAAAGCTGAGAATTGGTTCTTTTCCAATCAACAGAAAGATAAAGTAAACAACCAAAAGAACTTTTAGGAAGACTGTTATCAAAAAAGAGGGAGAGAGGAATGGGGAAGTGAAAACAGGGCAGTGCAAAACCTGAAAAACTCATAGTGATTCTCCTGTCTCAGTCTCCCCAGCACTGTAATTACAGGCCTGCACCAGCATGGTGTGCCCAGGGTTTGAGGGCCAGCATGACGTGCTACTGGGGATCAAACCTGGGTCCTTGCATGTGCTAGGCAGGCACTTAGGCCACTGGGCTATCTCCCTAGCACTTGTTGTTCAGACAGGATCTTACCATGTGGTTCAGGCTGGCCTCAAACTGTGCAATCCACAGTGCCCTCCAGCTTCACATCAGTCCTCCTACCTCAGCCTCCTGAGCACTGGGATCACAGGCGTGTGCCATCACACCCAATTAACATTTGAAAATTTCAACAATATTTTCTTAGAAAAGTTATACAAAAAACAAATTCAGAAAAATTTTGTCTCAAAACTTAAATTGATTTATTAGTTATGTATATTATAAATAACATCCAAGTGCATTACTTTTTAGAAAATGAATACATCCTAAAAGATAGGTTTGCCTTGAAATAGTAAGTTTTTATAACGTGTTACTGTAGTTCATAACTTGAAAAAATGTGATGCACTTAACATTTCCATTCATGCCTGTTAAACAATTCTTAAGACCTTAGCAGTGTCCCCATGAAAGTTGGAAACATCATTAGAATCCTTTCATTAAGGGCTGGTGAGATAGCTCAGTGGACTAAGCACCTGCTTAGAAAATCACACATCACATGTGACGCTGGCCCTGCTCCCAGCAGGGCTGCAGAGCCGGCCACCGAGTCTGGGCATGATCATGCACATCTGTAATCCCAGCGCTGGGGAGGTTGAAACAAGATGATCACTACAAGTCTGAGCTATATAGTGAGACCCTGTACAAATGCATAAAAATAAATGAAATCCTTTCACTAAACTCAATAGGTATTGTTATAAACCCATATAACCATGTGCACGCATACACATTTACACACAAACTTTATAATTAGCTTTTTTCATAATAGCCCTTGAAAAATTTACACTAGTTTTGCTTTGTTTTGAGACAGGGTCTCACTGTGCAGCTCATGCTGCCTTGAGCTCACTTCTCGAATTCACACAGATCCTCCTGCCTCAGCCTCCCGAGTGCTGGGATTACAGCCATGTGCCAGCAGGCCTGGTTTATACCACTTTTGAACAGCCCCAAAACAGCATAAATAAATATGATAAAGAAAAGCCAGGCTTAGATGTTACTATTTTCAGGCGCAGATGTGCTCCTCATTACTTTTCACATTGATTTCCATTCGGACAGTATCCCAAGGAACAGATATGAACTGCAATACCCGTTCGAATGAACTCAAAGTTTTGTCTGCTGGGGTCACTGCATCTTTCCAGAAGATTCTAAGGTTCTGGTTTATCATGCTGAAGCGCTGCTCAGTGAAGAACCCAGGTGGGACTGGGATTGGGTCCGATGTGTCACTCTTGTCCTAACATCAACGTTTTGTGCTATGTCTTTTTTTGGTTGGTTGGTTGGTTGGTTGGTTGGCTTTTTGTTAAGGGCGGTTTGTGGTAGATAAGAACAGCACTTCGCCCCAAGAACGAGTCCCTTTACTTCGGGATTCGATGATGACGCCTCTCACCTCCACCAGTCCCAAGTATCTATCTCTTCCCTTCTGACATGTGCGGAAAAGAAAATCTCTTTTTTATTCAACGTTACATACAAACTATTTTAACCAAACGCTGACTTTACTTTTTCTATTAATGATTTTGTTTGAAAATGGCGCAGGTATCCTGGATTGGAATACGTCACGATCGTCCTGACGAGAACTGGGGAAATATATTTTTCCCAGCACGTAACGTAACGTCTTTCACGGAGACGCTAGGCTGAAGACGTTGCCCGCTCGGGTCAGTAGTTCAGCGTGAAGCCCGGATGGACGCCTCCAGAAACGACTTTCCGATGGAGGGCGGCCTGCGGGAAGCGCCAGCCAATCATAACCCGCAGCGGCTAGGGGTTCGTGGACCCGACGGGACTCCGTCCCCGCGTCCCGCCCCCCAGGGGCAGCTGGGGCTGTGGGCGGCGTGATTCGCCGACCAACCGGTAGGAGGCGACCTCAACCAGTTGGTGCTCACTCCGCAGCACCGACAGCTTCTCTGCTCGCAATCTCCTCACCGTCTTCTCACCGCCTCGCTCCACGCCGCGGCTGACTACGAAACGCGCCATGGCCGAAGCCGACCGCCCTGGGAAGCTCTTCATCGGGGGCCTGAGCCCCGAAACCGACGAGAAGGGGCTCGAGACCACGTTCGGCAAGTACGGCCGCATCATCGAGGTGCTCCTCATGAAGGACCGCGAGACCGCCAAGTCCAGAGGCTTCGCGTTCGTCACCTTCGAGAGCCCGGCGGACG